>CAUPSL010001372.1:77500-139526 GCA_963514005.1 Raja brachyura
CTTCATATGGGATTATAAATCACATAGAATTAAGAAAAAACACTTGTGTAAATCTAAAGAATCAGGGGGACTGACACTCCCTAACTTATTGTATTACTATTGGGCAGTGAATATTAAAAATATAATCTACTGGTTGGACAGTTCTGCCCAACAGGTAGATTGGATAAGAATGGAGAAAGAGGATTGTTCCCCTTATAATATAGGAGCGATCCTTCTTTCCCCGATGAAACTGAACAATATAATATATAAGAAGAATCCAATTATTCACAGTACAATACGAATTTGGAATCAAATAAAATTATCTTTAAAATTAAGAAACTTATCGCTTCTTTCTCCAATAACTAATAATCCCTCATTTAAACCATCCATTATTGATAAAACGTTTATCCATTGGGAAAGATTAGGAATTAAAACAATGGGAGATATGTATGATATGGGAAAACTTTTATCATTCCAACAATTACAACTAAAATATAATTTGAAAAATAATCAATATTTCAAATATCTTCAAATTCAAGATTATTTGAAGAAATATATACAAGGATATCAAACCCTAACCCCAGATTTATTGGAAGGAATGAATAGAAAGGCAGAATCAAGCAATTTAATATCTTACTTACATAATATAATTTTAAATTTAGAAACGCCACCGACAGAGACAATTAGAAGGGACTGGGAACAAGAGTTATTGATAAAAATTCCTAACGATAGATGGGAAAAAAATCTATTATATGTAAATAAATGTTCAATTAATGTAAGACATAACCTAATTCAATTTAAAATTTTACATAGATTATATTATTCTAAAACTAGACTGAATAAAATATTCCCAAATGTTTCCCCCATCTGTGACAAATGTCTTACTCAAAATGCCACTATAGCACATTCCTTTGTCTCGTGTATAAAACTGTATAAATTTTGGAATGAAATTTTTGAAATTTTTCAAAACTATTTAACACAAAATTGAACCCCAATACAGAACTGATTATCTTTGGATCAATGGAAGAGGGAAGTAAACTAACTATATTCCAAGAAACTTTTCTTAATTATGGTCTAATAACAGCAAAAAAACTTATACTCAAATTTTGGAAAAACACAACTACGCCAACATTCAAAATGTTTATTTCAAATATGTCTGAAACGTTTAATCTTGAAGAAATGAGATTTCTCCTAATAGGCAAAGTAGACCAATTCTCAAAGACTTGGTCTCCTTTTATCAACTTTTTGCAAGCATATGGTGCAACATAACATAACCTCAGAAATTAAATGGTTTAGAACCGGGTGACGGATGGGCAAAAATCGAAATAGGTAGATCTCTCCTAATCTCTCTTTTCTTTACTTTCTCCTTCTATTTCAATCTTTTCAGCTTCTCTTATGCCCTTTATTTCATTTGCTATCTGTTTTTACTCACTTTTCTATCTATTCTGACACTCTTTATTTATTTTTTCTTCCACTGTTCTTTTATTATTAAATCAAAAGTATAAAGTTGTACAAGAATGGAAATATGTATGTATGTATGTATTAGGTACTTATGTACCACACTATTGTACTTCTAACAAAAAAAAACAAAAAACATTTAGTCAGGGTAGGCAGTGCCTACCTTGCCTACCCTGACGGCACGTGCCTGGTGTGTTTGTTGTATTGCATTTTCCTGGCCATCTGTTGCTTTCTTTGGAGTTTCACTATTTTAATCTTCTGATATTGTGTGTTTTCTTCTCTAGATGAAACCAAAGACACAGAGGTGCCAACTGTACCTCAGAATAGTCAGTTGACATGGAAACAAGGCAGGCAGTTGCTCAGACAGTAAGTACAAGCTGAATTTTGTTTTCTCTTAGTACAGTGCTGTAGAACAATATTTTTGAAAAATGGAAGATAATGTGTTTCATTTTCTAAGAATTTGCCGTTTAAAAAAAAACTGGTCTTAATTTGTAATCGTTTATTCTACCCTTTTCTATAACCAATAGTCACAGTTCTAATTTTCAATTTATGTATTAATAAAGAAACCACTGTTTGAAAAGGGTTGGTTTGGTGAAAGAATGTACTTAAACAATGATTATAATTATGCTAATGACATTAATTGTGCAACTTCTCTGAAATTTCATTTCGGAGTCACGTGAGTGACTTCGTGAAGACCCCGCCAGCACGCATGCGCGACATATCGTCGCTCACAGTTGCAGTTGACGGCTGGAGGTGGAGCGCATCTCACCACCAGCCCTTCGTAAGAGCCACTCAGGTAGGTACAACTAACCTTGAGCTGGTTGATTTCTGTATTGAGAACTGTTTGTTCGAATGAATTCATGGATAGGAGAAAGAATACGGGCCGCAGAACTTCTGAAAGAAGTCAGCGACCACTTTTTCCGGAGCTGCATACTACAACGGCAACACCCGCTAGTCGGGCCGGGAAAAAGGCGCGAAAATCAGGGAGCCCTACGACCACAGGACCTGACCCACCTACACAGCTGATTCCAGAGCAGCAAAGCAGGTCCAACAAAATCCTGACTCTTTATCACTATCTCCCCCTGTTAGGGAGAGCTTAGCAGACATGAGCAAGCATGTTACCCGTTCCACGGCACACTCTTTCTCCCCAGCCACTCAGGCCACTCGAGGACGAGTCAGGGGAAGAGCTGCACTTTAGTCGACCAGCCCTCATAGAAACATATAAACATAGAAATTAGGTGCAGGAGTAGGCCATTCGGCCCTTCGAGCCTGCACAGCCATTCAATATGATCATGGCTGATCATCCAACTCAGTATCCCGTACCTACCTTCTCTCCATACCCTCTGATCCCCTTAGCCACAAGGGCCACATCTAACTCCCTCTTAAATATAACCAATGAACTGGCCTCAACTACCCTCTGTGGCAGAGAGTTCCAGAGACCCACCACTCTCTGCGTGAAAAAATTCCTTCTCATCTCGGTCCTAAAGGATTTCCCCCTTATCCTTAAGCTGTGACCCCTTGTCCTGGACCTCCCCAACATCGGGAACAATCTTCCTGCATCTAGCCTGTCCAACCCCTTAAGAATCTTGTAAGTTTCTATAAGATCCCCTCTCAATCTCCTAAATTCTAGAGAGTATAAACCGAGTCTATGCAGTCTTTGTTCATAAGACAGTCCTGATATCCCAGGCATCAGTCTGGTGAACCTTCGCTGCACTCCCTCTATGGCAATAATGTCCTTCCTCAGATTTGGAGACCAGAACTGTACGCAATACTCCAGGTGTGGCCTCACCAAGACCCTATACAACTGAAGTAGAACCTCCCTGCTCCTATACTCAAATCCTTTTGCTATGAAAGCTAACATACCATTGGCTTTCTTCACTGCCTGCTGTACCTGCATGCTAGGCATGCCATAGGGCCGACCTTTCACCAGTACAAATCGCAAGACCGCGGACAGGTGAACTACTGAGACCAGGGTCTGCTGGCATATCAACCATGGCCAGTATTGACTCACCACCTAGCAAGGCCAGTAAAACTCGGGCAGGTGGAGTCCCATCCCGGTCACCGCACCCCCCCATTAGTGGCAGGACGTGACCGTACGTCGCCTTTGTCCCTTAGGAGGACAGGCGGCAAGCTCGCGCGGACGTCGGGTCACCACGCTGCGGCGGCAGGTGCCGACTTTTCACCGCACATGTCCTTTGAGGCTAGTGGGCTGTTCTCGTTTGAAAGATGGCGAACGAGCGGCAGGTCTGCGCGGGAGTCGCATAGCCCCGCAGCAGCGGCAGGTGGCGACCTCCTATCACGGCACCCGAGTTCTTACCTCGACGAGGTACGGGCCAGTGATAGAAGTCTCAGGGGTTCTTTTGGACCTGAGGGTTCTGACCTATCATCCGCATATAGAAACATAGAAATTAGGTGCGGGCGTAGGCCATTCGGCCCTTCGAGCGTGCACCGCCATTCAATATGATCATGGCTGAACATCCAACTCAGTATCCCGTACCTGCCTTCTCTCCATACCCTCTGATCCCCTTAGCCACAAGGGCCACATCTAACTCCCTCTTAAATATAGCCAATGAACTGGCCTCAACTACCCTCTGTGGCAGAGAGTTCCAGAGACCCACCACTCTCTGTGTGAAAAAAGTCCTTCTCATCTCGGTCCTAAAGGATTTCCCCCTTATCCTTAAGCCGTGACCCCTTGTCCTGGACCTCCCCAACATCGGGAACAATCTTCCTGCATCTAGCCTGTCCAACCCCTTAAGAATTTTGTACGTTTCTATAAGATCCACTCTCAATCTCCTAAATTCTAGAGAGTATAAACCGAGTCTATCCAGTCTTTCTTCATAAGACAGTCCTGACATCCCAGGAATCGGTCTGGTGAACCTTCTCTGCACTCCCTCTATGGCAATAATGTCGTCCCTCAGATTTGGAGACCAGAACTGTACGCAATACTCCAGGTGTGGTCTCACCAAGACCCTATACAACTGAAGTAGAACCTCCCTGCTCCTATACTCAAATCCTTTTGCTATGAAAGCTAACATACCATTCGCTTTCTTCACTGCCTGCTGCACCTGCATGCCTACTTTCAATGACTGGTGTACCATGACACCCAGGTCGCGCTGCATCTCCCCTTTTCCGAATCAGCCACCATTTAGATAATAGCCTGCTTTCCTATTTTTGCCACCAAAGTGGATAACCTCACATTTATCCACATTATACTGCATCTGCCAAACATTTGCCCACTCACCCAGCATATCCAAGTCACCTTGCAGTCTCCTAGCATCCTCCTCACAGCTAACACTGCCCCCCAGCTTAGTGTCATCTGCAAACTTGGAGATATTGCCTTCAATTTCCTCATCCAGATCATTAATGTAAATTATAAATAGCTGGGGTCCCAGCACTGAGCCTTGCGGTACCCCACTAGTCACTGCCTGCCATTGTGAAAACGACCCGTTTACTCCTACTCTTTGCTTCTGAAAACGACCCGTTTACTCCTACTTTTTGCTTCATATGGTTGTATAGAACGAATGGAACGCATGATGGAGCGTATCCTACAACAAAATCTCCAGCAGTAGGACATGCCCTCCAGTTCCAGGAGATTCTCGATGGGAGGAAATATATCCCCATCATCGATGGGAAGTGCAAGGGAACAGCCAGGGGAAGAGGAAGTATGGTGTACAATTTTGGTCGCCCAATTATAGGAAGGATGTCAACAAAATAGAGAGGGTACAGAGGAGATTTACTAGAATGTTGCCTGGGTTTCAACAGCTAAGTTACAGAGATAGGTTAAATAAGTTAGGTCTTTATTCTCTGGAGCGCAGAAGGTTAAGGGGGGACTTGATAGAGGTCTTTAAAATGATGAGAGGGATAGACAGAGTTAATGTGGACAAGCTTTTCCCTTTGAGAATAGGGAAGATTCAAACACGAGGACATGACTTTAGAATTAAGGGACAGAGGTTTAGGGGTAACATGAGGGGGAACTTCTTTACTCAGAGAGTGGTAGCGGTGTGGAATGAGCTTCCAGTGGAAGTGGTGTCGGCAGGTTCGTTGGTATCATTTAAAAATAAATTGGATAGGCATATGGATGAGAAGGGTATGGAGGGTTATGGTATGAGTGCAGGCAGGTGGGACTAAGGGAAAAAAGTTGTTCGGCACGGACTTGAAGGGCCGAGATGGCCTGTTTCCGTGCTGTAATTGTTATATGGTTATATGAAGCGATTCTTATACGTGCACCTGAAATTGCTCAGGAAGAACTGTTGGATGTGGTATACAAGTTCGCGCAACCCAAGTCTTCGGGTCAACCTCTGAAACCCAAACTGGCTGCTAGTATTGATTTCCTTACCACCCATCAATTACAAGATCAGGTCCTTACTGAAGCCATGAATCGGTATAAGGCGCCAAACAACTGCAATTCACTTAACGTACCAACAGTGAATACACCCATTTGGGGTAATATCAGCCCAGGAATCAGAGCACAAGAGATAAAATTGCAAAAGATCCTGAAGCTGCTTACATCGGGGATCACTGCGTTTGCAAGGTCGGTGGATGGCACGGATTTGAGCACTGAACAAGAAGATGCTCTTGCTTTACTGTGTAACACCCAGTATGAAATATACGCATTCCGGAAAGCTACCATCAAACCGACCCTAAACCTGAAATTTGCAGGGTTATGCATCCAAGGGCATCCCCGATGCTACCACCAAGACAGTTGTTTGGAGAAGACCTACCGAAACAGGTCAAAGATTTAGATGACCAAGCGAAGACTGTGGGATTAATGAGGCCACACCCTTCGAACAGGCAGGTGTCTAAGGAGATTACCATACTCCAGACCTCGGGGGCCACCCGAAAGATCAGTAAGGACCTACACGCCGGCAGCACCACATTATCAGCAACATCAACGGCAGAAGCCCTTTTTAGGGCAAGGCCCGCAGCTGCCGGCGTGGAAGATGCGGCAGCTGCAAAACCCAGCACCTCCACGACTCACCAAAAATGTCAGGGACCGCCGTTAACCATGGAGCTAAGGCGGTCTGGTTTTCATGCACAAGCTGCATGCATAACCTCACACATTGGTGGGAGATTGTGTTTCTTTAAGGATGCATGGGATGCTATCACTTCAGATGTGTTTATATTACAAAGTATTCAGGGGTATGAAATTGAGTTCATAAATGAACAACTTCCCCCATCTCAACATGTGCCAGACCGCAAGTTTGCACTTTCCAATAAGGAAATAGCGGAAGGACATGCTGAAATTTTGAGACTACAAGACAAAGGGGTGATAGAAAGAACGATTCACGAACCAGTTGAGTTCGTATCCAACATCTTTACTAAAATCAAAAAAGATGGCGGATGTCGAGTCATCATTGACCTAACCCAGTTGAATACCTTTGTAAAATATACCCATTTTAAAATGGACACCTTTGAAACGGCCAAATCATTGGTTTCTAAGGGCTGCTTCATGGCATGCATCGATTTAAAAGATGCATACTATTCAGTATCCATACGGAAACACCACAGGAAGTTCTTGAAGTTTGTTTGGATGGATCAACTTTGGCAATACAGAGCTTTGCCTAATGGGCTTACCACAGCCCCTAGATTGTTTACCAAATTACTGAAGCCAGTGTTAGCAACACTGAGAAGACAAAACCATATAGTTATGGCATATTTGGATAATATCCTAATCTTAGGAGATACCCTGGAATCAACATAATTGGCAGTCACAGCCACTGCTTCATTATTCCAAAAAATGGGGTTTATAATCCATCCAGACAAGTCAAAGTTCTACCCATCACAGATTATGAACTATCTGGGATTCTCAATTGATACCAATCAAATGATTACTTCCATACCGATTAACAAAGCTATGGACATCATCGAGGCATGTAATAAACTGCTCTGCGCCAGTACACCAACAATTAGACACGCTGCTAAGGTAATTGGGAAATTGATAGCCACATTTCCAGCTACCCAATTTGGACCTTTACATTATCAAAATTTACAAAGATCCAAGATTTCAGCATTAAAATTGAATGCTGGACATTTTGATAGACCTATGCAGCTGCCAATAAAGGAAAAAATTGAGTTACAATGGTGGATTGATAATATTCGTAGCTCATTCAAGCCCATCATTGTGCCTCGTCCGTCGGTGCATTTACAAACTGACGCAAGCTCCCATGGCTGGGGAGCTACTGACAACATTTCTAGTTGTGGTGGCAGATGGGACTCACAAGAATCTACCCTTTTGTTATCACTAGGGATAAATTATTTGGAGATGCTTGGAGCATTTCATGGACTCAGAGCTTATTGCTCAAACCTTACTGATACTCATGTCCGTCTCCAAATAGACAATACCACTGTGGTGGCATATTTAAATCATATGGGCGGTATCAGGTCAATTTCTTGCAATGAATTGGCTAATACAATTTGGCTCTGGTGCATACAACGTAATATTTGGATTTCAGCTACCTATCTTCCAGGTAGGTAGGAAGCTCAACATAGTGGCGGACACCAGGTCACGACTATTCAATGATAACATCGAATGGATATTAAATCCCAAAATATTTACTGAAGTCACAGCCAAATTTGTTAAACTGGATATCGACCTTTTTGCGTCATGGTTAAACCATCAGGTACCAACATATGTATCATGGGAACCAGATCCTGGGGCAATAGCGATGGACGCTTTTTCGCTGCACTGGGGGAAATGTTTTTTTTATGCTTTTCCTGCATTTTGCCTCATCAGTCGGGTATTGCGGAAAATCAAATTAGATTCTGCAAAAGGTATTTTAATTATACCTGACTGGCCTACACAACCATGGTATCCGGTGGTCTTTGGTATGATCAGAGAACCATGAGCAATTTTGGAAAAATGCCCTGAATTGGTGACTAACCCCGTTACAGGGGAATACCATCCGTGCCACAGTCATTTGAACTTATTGGCCTGCAGGTTTTGAACAGACCACTGCTGCAATATGGTCTCACATCAAGGACCATGGATACCATCGGAGCATCGTGCAGAGAGTCAACAAGACGGCAGTATCTAACCCAAATAAGAAAATGGGGGGCCTACTGCACTCGGATGAACATATCATATGACTCCGTAACCATACCACATGTGCTGGAATTTCTTGCGGGGTTGCATCATGATACAGCGTCATCAACAGTGCCAGAAGCGCACTATCTTCCTACCTTACCATTGAAGCAGGATCACACAAACTGGTGTCCAAATTGATGAGGGGTATTTTCAATGCAAACCCTCCCCGACCACGTTACAACGTTACCTGGGACATTGGGGTAGTGTTAACCCTAATCGGGACATGGTCACCCATGGTTGGACTTCCATTGGACAAACTCACCTTGAAATTGGTGATGTTATTGGCGCTAACATCAGCACAACGGGTACAGACATTACTAAAAATCAATATCGACAAAATGGTCTCTACCCCAGAGAAAGTAACTTTTTACATTGACGAGTTACTGAAGCAGCACAGACCTGGGTTACAGGGCTGCAGCTGGTTTTTCCGTCATACCCCGCTGATGTGAGGCTCGACTTAGCCACCCATATACGTCATTACATAAAAGTGACGCGTGCCCTAAGGGAAATGGAGAGGTATCTGCTGATAAGCCATAAGAAACCACATCACAGGGTGACGGTGCGGACGATCTCCAGGTGGCTTAGGGTCGTGTTGGATGCAGCAGGTATTGACATTAATATCTTTAAATCCCATTCTACCAGGGCTGCATCCACGTCGGCGGCAAAGGTCATGGAGGTGCCCATGGACCATATTCTTGCCACAGCGGGCTGGGCTAGTGAAGCCACTTTTCAGCGGTTTCACAATAAAACTGTTACCGCTCCTGTTATGTTCGCGGAGGCCATGCTGAGTGCTGGTCAGCAACATAGTTATTCCCCAGTGAGGGGTTTCTTTTTGTTTATGATTAATAAACATTATTATTTTTTCAGTACATTCAGTCTGAAACATGTTTTATACTCCTATCCTTCCATATTGTGGCGTGTGAGAGCATGGACGTGATCCAGGGCATGTAATCACAGAGCTTTGAAATCTTCACGAAGTCACTCACGTGACTCCGAAATGAAATAGTAAGATTAAACGAGAACTTACCAGTTTGAAGTTTGATCTTTATTTTATGAGGAGTTGCGATGAGGGATTTCGTGCCCTCCGCTCCCAACCCTCTATCATAAGGTCAACTGGTATATAGAGTCTCTTCAATCTTACTATTACAAGTCATTTCCTTGCTGTTGGTTCTGTGATTCCACACCGCTGCTTTGAAGAATGTCGCGCATGCGTGCTGGCGGGGTCTTCACGAAATCCCTCATCGCAACTCCTCATAAAATAAAGATCAAACTTCAAACTGGTAAGTTCTCGTTTAATCTTACTATTTCTTTATGATAATATTGAAAGCTGTTATTGGCGAAATATGGCATAACTAATCCATTTATTATAAACATTCGTGTGAGCTCAGCAATATTGATTGGTAGCAATTGCTTGCAATTTAAAAGTGCAATAGAAACATGAAATATTTGCAAATCAATAATCATGAGTATCCTTTCAAATTTCACAGGTATTTACAGGAAGTTGGTTACACAGACACAATTCTAGATGTGCGATCGCAAAGAGTGCGATCATTATTAGGCCTCACTGCTTCTGAGCAGAATGGCTCAGTTGAGTCAAAAAATCTGGAACAGATTCTTAACGGGGGAGAATCGCCATCTAAACAAAAAACACAAGAAGTTAAAAGGTGAGAAACTAAAATGTTCATTGTTTTGCTTGGACAGGTTTATGTACAGGTTTTCTGTGTTCTAATTGCATCGTACTTTTCCCAACATTGAATTCGTTTCGATACAATGACTAAAGTGGGTTGGCATCATACAAATCTCAATTTGGGGACGTAACAAGATTTTTGTGTAACTTACTAAACAAAATCTACATAGCCCCGGTCAGTCAAATTAGGCTTTTTTGCAACAAAATGTTGAACATTAATTCCAAACGTCTGATGTGAGGGCCATTGTAAGTTCATCATGAGGAGTGGACTATAAATGCTGGTCTGGCTTGTGTCACCTGTCCCCTGCAGATGAATGAAAAGCAAGTATTTAGTTTCTCATTTGAACAGTGACTGCAGTTTTCCAGTTATTACACAACAGGAATAAAAAGAAACATAAGCAAACTTTTTCCAGCCTTCACTTGACATTAGGCTTTTCCTTTATCTTTATTTTAAAGAACTCTGATAAGGAACGATGTAACTATCATTTATGTGGCATCTTTAAATAGTCCTACAGTGTGGGAACAGGCCCTGGCCTAAGGGTCAAATCCCTCGGCACGGGGATGGATCAGTCCAGAGGCGGCCCTTGACCAGAGGGTTTCAAGGCAAGGGTTTTGGGTGCTATCTCTCTCTCTCTCGTGGATTTCCTTCCAACACGAAGGGACAAAATAAAGGCACTTCCCACTACACCTGACTTCTCGCTTTAATTTCGGGATCGTACCCCACATTGGTGACCCCTGACGCTCCATTGTCGTCATGATGGAGAATAAAGCCCGTCCTTCCTCCTCAAATGCCGACCTAGCCCTGTCCCTGGACGCAGTCTCGGTGAAATTGCCTACATTATGGACCACCCGGCCGCGCATCTGGTTTCAGCAGGCGGAGGCCCAATTCAACCTGCGATGCATAACGGTTGATGACACCCGTTTCTATTACCAGGACACGATTGAAGAGGTCACAGACTTCATCGCTGCCCCCCCCCAGCCACCGAGAAATACCGTGGCTTTAAGGATCTCCTGCTTGAGACTTATGGGCTCTGCAGGATGGAGCGCGCTTCTTCATATGGAGGGCCTAGGTGACCAACGGCCGTCGAGCCTCCTAAAGGAGACTTTTGCACTTTTGGATGGGCACACGCCGTGCCTAATGTTCTAGTACACTTACCTGCATCTGCTGCCGGCCTACATCCGTCTGCAGCTCACGGACGCCTCTTTCGCCGACATCAGAGCCCTCGGTAGGCGCACTGACGCGCTGTGGATGGCGCGTCCCGATGACGTCAACGTGCCGTTGCCAGGCACGCCGACGCGATGCGGACGGCGCGCACTGATGACGTCACTCAGACAGCTCCCGCTTTCCTCCGGTGGGGCGGGGGAGCTGTGGAAGGAGTGACAGCTGCATCCCGGAGGCCGAGAAGATGCGCCCCCCCCCCCCCCCCCCCCCCCCCCCCCGCGGCCATGGCGGGTACTGCAGCCCAGCACCAGCAAGCTCCAAGCGCCACCAACAATAGGCGCTGGTGCTATTACCACCAACGCTGGGGCGCTGCAGCACGGAGATGCTGTCAGCCATGCACGTCCCCGGGAAACACCTGGGCCGGCTGCCAATAGTCCCCGCAGCTACCGGCCAGATCCATCGCCTCTTCGCCTGGGATCGGGGCTCCGGGACCCGCTTCCTCGTTGATACCGGGGCAGAGCTGAGAGTCCTGTCCCCTTCGCTGGCCGATATTCGTTCCGGTAAGCGGGGCCCATCCTCACCGCGGCAAATGGCAGCCCATCTGCACCTCTGGGATTCGCATGGTCCCGATCGTGTTCGGCTCGTTCCATTTCTCGTGGCAGTTCACCATAGCGGACGTCTCCCAGCCGTTGCTTGATGCGGACTTCCTCCGGGCGCATTCCCTCCTGATGGACGTCAGGCGTCAGCGTTTGGTCAACGCCGCCACGATGGAACCGATCACGCTACGATTGGACGAGCCGGTGGGACGCCCGCTGGCGTCAGTGGATTCCCGCTTTGCCCGGGTATTGGCGGCGTTCCCAAACATCCTGACCCCACAGTTTCGGTCCTCAATCCCCAGTCACGGGGTGGTTCATTTCATCCCAACTACTGGCCCACCTCTCCACGCACGAGCACGCCGACTGCCGCCGGATAAACTACGTCTAGCACGGCAGGAATTCCGCACAATGGAATCCTTGGGGACCGTCCGCCCTTCCAGCAGCCCATGGGCATCCCCACTCCACATGGTCCCTAAGGAGACCTTGCGGGGATTATCGGCGGCTGAATGCCGCAACAACCGCAGATCGGTACCCTGTACCCCACATCCCAGGACTTCACCGCCCATTTGGCCGGGGCTACTATATTCTCCAAAGTGGATCTGGTATGGGGTTATAACCAGATCCCGGTCCACCCGGAGGATGTACCCAAGATGGCGATTATCACGCCGTTCGGCCTTTACAAATTCGTGCGGATGCCGTTCAGCCTCAAGAATGCTGCTCAGGCATTCCAACGCCTGATGGACGGGGTGTGTTGTGGCCTGGAATTTGTTTTCGTCTACCTCGACGACATCCTGGTGGCCAGTCGCTCGCAGCAAGAGCACTGTGCCCACCTCCGGCAGCTCTGTCAGTGGCTCAGCGAGCATGGCTTGGCTATCAACCTCGCCAAGTGCCGTTTTGGGGTAACTGAAATTGACTTCCTCGGCCACTGCGTGACTTCGCAAGGCGCGGTTCCACTGCCGGACAGGGTCGACGCCATCCGTCGGTTTCCCCGTCCATACTAGGCACGCGGCCTGCAGGAGTTTGTCGGGATGGTGGCATTCTATCATCATTTTGTGCCATCCGCAGCCCACATCATGCGGATATGTCGTCCGGTCAGCCGCGCCCCATCGTCCCTGGCACCGGAGGGTTTTCGACGTGATCCACGGGCTGGCTCACCCATCAATCCGGGCGTCGACGACACTGGTGGCTGCTCGGTTCATGTGGCATGGTCTGTGCAAGCAGGTTGGCCACTGGGCTCAAACCTGCATTCCGTGCCAGACGGCAAAGATCCAGCGGCATGTCCGGGCACCCCTCCAGGAGTTCGCCCTACCTCACCGGCGGTTCGATCACCTCCATGTGGACATTGTGGGGCCTCTCCCTCCATCCCGGGGCATCACCCACCTCCTCACTATGGTGGACCGCTTCACGCGGTGGCCAGAGGCCATTCCCTTGGCCGACAAGTCAACGGCTACATGCGCTCGTGCGTGGTCCGCACACTGGATTGCTCGCTTTGGGGTGCTGTCGCACATCTCCTCGGACCGGGAGCCACAGTTCACCTCCGAGCTGTGGTTGGCCATGGCTCACTTGCTGGGGGTGCGGCTGCACCACACCACAGCTTATCACCCGCAAGCCAACGGACTGGTGGAGAGGTTCCACCGGCAGCTCAAGTCAACGCTGAAGGCACGACTCTCCGGCCCGGACTGGATGGACGAGTTGCCGTGGGTCTTGCTGGGCATCCGAACTGCCCCCAAAGAGGATTTGGCCTCATCATCGGCGGAGCTCGTATACGGGTCACCACTCACGGTGTCCGTGCCGTCGACACCGGGGCAGCAGGGGACGCCATCATCCACCCTAAAGCGCCTTCGCGAGCGAGTTGGCAGGCTCGCACCCGTCCCGACGCCCCGCCATGGGACATTTCGCCCGCATGTGCCATCAGCCCTCTGGGACTGCCCCTATGTTTTCCTGCGCCGTGATGCCCACCGGACGCCACTCCAGAGGCCGTATGAGGGCCCATTCAGAGTGCTGGAACACAGGCAGACGACCTTTGTGTTGGACATGGGGGAGGCCGGAGGCCGTGTCAATTGACCGGCTGAAGCCGGCACATCTGGACATTGACCAGCCGTCGCTGCTTGCCCGACCTCGAGGGCGCCCCCCTTCACGGCTCCCTCCGCCTGTCACTCCACCTGTCCTCCCGCCGCTCCCTCCACCTGTCCCTACATCTGTTCCCCCGCTAGCCCCTCGGTCGGCTAAATTCCGCACGTGGTCCGGCCGTGTTGTGCGCCCGCCGATGCGTTTCGTGCCTCGGGTTCTGGGGGTCCTGTGGCGGTTCCCAAGGGTCGGGCCATCCTAAGGGTCAAACCCCTCGGCACGGGAATGGATCAGTCCAGAGGCGGCCCTTGACAAGAGGGTTTAAAGGCAAGAGTTTTGGGTGCTATCTCTCTCTCTCGTGGATTTCCTTCCAACACGAAGGGACAAAATAAAGGTACTTCCCACTACACCTGGCTTCTCGCTTTAATTTCGGGATCGTATCCCACACCATTCAGAATTTCAGCGACATCTTCCTTTGCTGATACTTGCATCTTCATTCATAAAGTGAACTATAGAGTAACTATAGAGAACTATATTAAATATCTCAGAAATATCCTTCACCTGCATGAATGGATTTCCCTTTTGATCTCTGATTGGGCGACCTTGGCATCTCGTGACTTGCTGCCACTCCAGGTTTGTGATAATACATAATGTTAATGTAGAAACCACAGACTCTTCTATTGAAGGCAGTAGATACTTGACAAGATGAGATGAGTCTGATATCTGGTGAGTTGTGCTCCTTCTGGCATTTACACTTGGCTTATTTGTAGTCCCGACACAATGACTCGAGAGTTATGATGCCCGCTCCAAACATTCTTTTGTGACTTTCAGCCAGGGATTCCCAGACGTCAATGCATGTTGCACTTTTTTAATGGAAATTTTGAAAACGTTCTTGAAACTTTTAAATCTAACACCATCACTTCTCTGACTGTCCTTAAGGGCCTGTCCTACAAGCATGCAACTCTATGCGATTAGCGTGACCTAACGTGGTCGCTTGAGCCGTCCGGCGTCGCGGGGCCAGTCCCACTTCGATCGCCGGAATTGTGCGGAGTTCGTCCCGAGTTCGTCCCGACACCGCGCGGGGCTCCGAAAAACTGACTATGTCCAAAAATTCCGCGCGGCAACTGCTTGGCGGCTCGCAGTCGCCTCTACGCATTACACACCGCCCCGACATCGTGCCTCCGTGACCCTCTATGTGTGTGGCTCCGTGGCCCTCTGTGTGTATGTGCCTCTGTGCCCCTCTCTGTGTGCCCCTCTCTGTCCTGGCGAACTTACCTTAGACTTCGCTCCAAGTTCGCCTCACTTTGCGCCGCGTTGCGCCACTCACCCGACCTCCGCGCGGCCCCTACTGCCGGTTTGGTTGCGCTTGCCGCATGCAAGCGCATGCTGGTGGGAACGGCCCTGTACAGGGGATCACCCGACCTCCGCGCGGCCCCTGCTTCTAGTTTGATCGCGTTCATCACATAGAGTTGCATGCTTGTAGGACAGGCCGTTTATTCTGCTTATGAAGATGTAAGAGGCTGCAGATGCTGAAATCTGGAGTAACAAACAATGTGCTGTAGGAAAAGCGGTGAAGGAGTTGTTGACTGTTTTGGGTCAAAGCCCTGCAGGGTCTTTGGGCAGGATTTTGACCTGAAATGTTGACAATTCCTTTCACCCTTACATGTCACTTGATCCACCTGTAGAATTTTTAATGAGCCATTAGAGTATTTTTGTTTCAATTTTGTGCTTGATTCTATTTTTTTTCTGATTCTCTCGTAATGCTTGACACAAACAGAGATGCTCAAAGAACTGAAATGCATCAGCCCATGACTCCACCTCTGCCAATCTTATACTCCTCCACCCCTACAAGTCTTTGAAATTATGTTTCTTCATTCCTGATTACATAATTACACTCAACTCATGCAGTTGAGGACTGGTTTACATCAAAATTTGATTGCAAATCACGCGTCTTTGGTTTAGATTCTACATAACATTTAATCAAAATGGTATTAAAGTAGTTTGAATGTAAGCTCGCAGAGTCAAGAGTTTTTTATTGTCATATGTCCCAGATAGAACGATAAAATTCTTACTTGCTGCAACAGAATATGTAAACATAGTACATTGTAAACAATATGATAAACGAGAGAGAAGAAAAAAAGTTCAGTGCATATATATACACACACTCACACGCGCGCATATATAAATACTAGACCAAGTGGGACCTGTTGGATCCCGTCCCCTTAAAATAGCCTGAACACAATCTCAGTTGTTAATGAACACAGATTAATTTGATCAAAATGTAGTATTTCCTGTGGAATGAAGTCACTCTACCGTTTGGGGGAGGGGGGGTGAAAAACGGATTAAAAACTCGAGGTGGTTTTAGTGCAATAAAGCCAATCCTGATTGCGAAGGCAAAGTATTCACGGATAAATCTTAAAGAATATGAATATTGTATATTGAACGCATTTAAGTTTTGTAAAGTTAATTTCTGAATACCAATGCTCTCTTTGGATCATGCTAATTTTGTCTATACTCTTCAATATATAGGAATGCAGGAGATAAGCCAAGAGGTGGCTTAGCTGAGACTGTTCTTGAAACATTTAATTTCCTAGAAAATACAGATGATGACAGTGATGATGATGAAGAAGAAGGTGAAATGGCAGAAGATAACACAGACAGCAAAGAAAAGCACAGAATAAACAAGAAGCATAAAGTAAATATTCAGATATGTTGTACCAGTATCTTTGAGGGACTTCATACAACTTCCTAAAGAATATAAATACATCATGTGAAATGTTAAGCAACAGTAAAGATTGTTTCTTGTTTTGAAACAGTATTTTACCTCATAACATTTTAAATGTTTTATTGAAATATGACATGATGAAGTTGCACTGTTACTCAAAGGTCTACACAAAAAATGTTTTGTAGTTAATTGGGAAGATATAGGAAAACAGCAGTAGTCTAATCATAATTTGTTACAAAACAGCAGTAATCTGTTCATAATTTACTACACCACTTTGGAACATTATTTTGTTCATTCTCCTGTGTGAGAATTGTGGTCCTGAAATAGCACTTTTGTTTTCCAAACTTGTTGGAACATTTTTGTGACATGTATCTTTGATTGAGATCTAACAAGATATTTTCAAAATTATTTAATTAAATAAAACATCAATGCCACATGTAAATCTCTTGAACCGTATCAGCTAACCATTTCAAGTTTTTGGAACTTCTAGATCGGTAACGAAGGGCTAGCTACTGACTTGCCTGATGACACTGAAGAAGCTTTGAAAGAATTTGATTTCTTAGTAACAGCTGAAGATGGTGAAGGAGCTGGGGAAGCTAGAAGCTCTGGGGATGGAACAGAATGGGGTAAGAAAATCTAAAGACAAATTACACAAGTAGGCCAATTCATTGCATGTGATTTGGTATTTGTTGATGTTTATTGAGTTCTGATGAGTCTTCTGACAATGTTACCAATGGTTTTGCAACAATATATCTTAAGAATTAGTTTAATGTAATCTGATGTGATTGAACTTATTATCTCTGTCACAGACAAATGGTTCTAGAGTTTTATTTCTCTAGAAAGAAATTGAGATTGCGTTTGAAGCAGGCCGAGGGCTTAGCATTTGTCCTCCATTATTAATCTTATTTATCCGTAGTTACAAGTATTCATCAGTCTCGTGAAGCGGGTTTCCTCCATCATAAGATCAGCAATGTGGATTCAGTTTTATAGTTCCTCAGGTAATGGTGTAGTTTTCCCATGTGTATAAATGATCTGGGCAAGATTGTGCCTTAGATTAATAGGTGGTATGTGATGACCATCTACAGGAAGAGAGAGTCTAACCTGTGTATGCATTCAATGCTATTTCTGTCCTAAGATGTCCAAATTCATTTGGTGGATGGGGGGTCGTGGCGTTGGGGGTGTATGGTCACTATTATGCCAGATCAGCCACATAACTATTGTAACTGAGTAGGACAAATTATGGATTAAGATCCTCTAAAGCTTTCCCAATATCTACTAGGAACCTCCACTCCAGAGTATGATGGCATACTCACCATAGGCTGAAAGGGTGAAACTGCAACAATACTGGATACCAACCAAGTCTTGCATTTTTGACTAGGATCTGTATTAGCCTTTTATCAATACTTGGCTAATATCCTGAAAATGAACAAATTTCATCATGGGAATGCTTTGGCCGCGTGGACCGCAATTGCACAACCCCCAACCTCTATGAGGGTAACCCAATAAATAAGCAGTGATTGCCAATCGTGCCCTTGAATCCCATGTCCTGAACATGTTTCAAGGTTTGTTTCTCTGATTACTTGGTTGATTTGAAATAAGCTGCTGTCTGTTCTAATAAATTAATTCTCAAGAACAATAAGTTCCTTGCAGGTGATTCTGCAAGTTTGTGTTAAGCATGTGCTAATGTTGTGCCTTGACCCTGGTACTTCATTCTGCATGTTTTCCCTTGTGATTAAAGGATGTCCCACAATTCTATAACATATTACTTTTCTCAGCGGATCTCTCCCTGCTATACTGTTGTTAACAATTCACCTCTTACACAAAGTCACTTGAAATAAAATATTCAGTGTGTATTTTTTGCATAATTCAGTTGCTTTAGATTTTTTTAAATAATCATAGTAGAAAATAAATGATCATAGAAAATATAAGAAAATCCCTGGATTATTTCCAAAAATATTCTATATTTTTTTTATTATGTTTGATTACTTGTCCAACTAAATCGAATTAGTTTGGTTCTGAACTTCTCCCTTCATAATAATTGTTCAAAACTGTAAGTGGCGTGATAAACTGCAGCCAGTGTCGCTGACTACCATTCCGAGATTTTTAGATGTTTTGATTTTGGTTATTTATTAGAAAGCTCCAAGTTTTGTTTTAGTTGAAAAAGATTAGACCAAAATAAATCTTGGGGTATGAGAGAGTAAAAGTGAATTTTAGCTTTTTATCCAAAAAAATGTTAATTTCTCTTTGTGTTTTTCAACTTTTAGGATTTTTCCTGTCTACACTCGTTTTCTTTACCCCTTACTTAATACTTAAATAATATTTTGTCAGTAAGCAGTTGTTTATATTGGGGATGACTGAATTGTGAAATCTGCCATGAAGACAATAAAAAGATAAGGGCATAGAAATGAGGGGTTAAATTGAGCCAGAGCTGCCATCTAATGATATTGTGGTTGAATGTCTACATCATCTCCAAATCCCTGCTCTCTCTTTCACCCTGAACCGCCACATCATAGAGCAGTGCAGTAGTTGAGTTGCTATGTTGCAGTGCCAGAGACCGGATTTGATCCTGCTGTCTGTGCAGAATTTATACATTCTGTGACCGTGTGGGTTTCCTCCCACACTCCAAAGACATACATTGCTGGTCAGTGCGGACTTGGTGGGCTGAAGGGCCTGTTTCCGTGCTTTATCTTTAAAGTCTAAATTTGCCAAATACAATTGAATGTATTGCTTTGAATAGGTCCAGAAAACTTAACACGAATTAAACACTAGAACTCTGAATCGTTTTTCTTCTGTCATTTTCTTTGCTTCTCTAGTTACTAATATATTCTTGTTATCTGGGTTTGGAGCATTTGTGTAATTGGCCTCTTGCAGGGATTATTAATGTCAAGAATGGGCTTTGACTATACAACATTTTTGTGCCATCAATAAGCAACTTAGTAAAAGGACAAAACAAACCCAGAAAAAATGCAATTTATAAGTCATGTCAAAAGATGATAAATTTGATATATTGATGAAACTAATCTGTGGCCATTTATTCAATAAACAGGCAATTACCAGAGTAATCAAATTAAAGAAAGCTATTCCTGATCTTTGCACATGTTGATGCTTGACTGAGTGAATTTGTTAGAAGGGTGAAGGGTGAACCCTTGTAGTTTTGCTGTGTAAGTTATTGCTTGTAAGGATTTTGTAAAAATGCTGGCTGCATTGGTGCTTTGCAATATTGGATAAGATGGTGTGGAACTGCTCTAACTATGTTCACATTGACCATTAAGAATAGGGTTTATAACAAAAAAAATAATTTGCTTGCAAATGTTTTGTTAACACTTAAAATTGTTAAAAACGTGTGTAATTATTCGTTGGTTATGTTTTAAACCACTAATCTTCATGAATTAGCAGCAATGATTGGCTGATCTTTCTTTTAATGATGTGCTGCATGTAGACAAAGATGACTTCTCCCCATCTTCGGAGATTTGGGCTGTAGACAAGGGACTAATAAATAAACTGAAGGAAGAGTACATGAAGGAACGGAAGGGCAAGAAGGGGGTCAAGAGTAAGTGCAGATGATTATTAACCATATAGTGCAACTTTTTCTATAGACATAAACTTGTTGTACTCTCATTTGTTTTTCATTTGTCCAAAACTTTGTTTTTCATTAGCTTCCTTTCTATTTGCTCATTATTTTTCTTTAACTCTGATGCTATAGATTGGGGGTGCAACGAACATTGATTAGTTGGGTTAGATTTTGTGATTTGGAAACCATAGTCTGAGAGTACAATTATATCTGTGGTTCAAACCGTTAGAAAATAATGCATTTTCAAATTTCTATCATAATATCAAATTGTTCATGAACTGAGATTCCATTTGTGTTGGGCAGAACCAGTTGGTGAGATGGGTCTATTTAAATGTATTTACTTCTGAAGTGATACATTTGTACCATATAAGTGTTTCAGAAAGTTCATGAATGTTTGAAAGCTAAAGTATTCAATTAAAAGATTGGTAAATAATGATCGTTCGGGATATAGCAAATCAAATTACCGATTTTGTCTTTTAACAAACAAAATATAAACTCATTTATCTTAGGATAAAGTTGAAATGCTGCACATGCCACATTGTAACTAACATTGCACGTTAAATATTTCAAACTGCATGAATGTCATACAAACGAAATAGAGCATGTATACTGGTTAAGTTTTGCAAATCTTTTTTAGTAATGGATGCATGTGCATGATATAATATTTTTATCAACGTAATTAAAGTCAACTTTCTTTAATATTTGATGTTAATTTAAGATCAAATCTTAAAATAATCAATAAGATGCAAAGGAGTGAGCGGTGGAAGAATTCGTAATGGAGCCTCAAAGCCCACTATATTTTTGATGTTGTTATTTGCTGCAATATTAACTGAAAATAAGATTTTGGTTTTTGTTTCTTCATATATAACTGGACTCCAGTGTGAGATGAGGAAAAGGGTAGTTCTGGACCCTTAAATTAAAATTTAATTTTGGGAATGTAATTTGAAAGATGATCCATCAATACAGTATTGCTCAATTTTTAACAAATGAAATATAGATTTGAAATTCAAAAATGATTTGCCTCTGTCAATAGCGTCAATTGCCGTTTATTTGGTTAGGTTCAGGCAGGTTTAGTTCCAGGTGAAGAAAGTTCTGAATTAGGCTTATGCTGCTATGAGTATCCAGATATGCATTCCAAATCCACAAATGCTAGACATCCTATATAAGCAGATTGAGATCACAGTACAAGCGAACAAACATTAATTGATAAACACAAAACTGAATACAGTTGTGACAAAGGTGAGATAAATTTAATTCCCAGGAACAACGCATATGTTGTGGGAAAACACAAGATTTTGGATGTATTTGCACTAAATTCTTTAATGCTGTTCCTTTGCAAAGTTGTGCAACTGCCTTTTTAAGTCTAGGTTTCCTCAGTCATTGCACCATATCGTTTTTCAATCTTCTGCCATTAATACACTGTAAGATGTACAGATGTATAGAGTGGATAGCAGCGGTGATTTCTTTCTGATTGCTGATTTTTCGTGCCACAATATCAGGCTTCACTGTATAGTGAAATTAATATTGAAGTTTAGCAGCGATAACATAATTGCTTTTTTATGCGTTGGCACATTGGTACATGAACATAATGTTAACTTTGTGATGTATCATTAATAGAATGAGGCATGATAAATCTAATTTGGACAATTGCCATTCCTCCATTTTCCACAAGTCCAACAAATTGATGGAATAGAATTTTGACTGCTATCAAACAGTTTTGGTTTATTATTGTCAAGTGAATTCAGATACAATGAAAAGTTCTATATTGCTTGCTCTGCAGGCAAATCCTACCATTCATGTGTACAATCATACTATGCATGAGAAAACATGCAGTGTCAAAGAGAAAGGAAACAGTGCAGAATATAGTGTCACAGCTACAACAAAGTGCAGATAAAAATAAGATAAAAGGACCTCAGTGACGTAATTTGGGAGATAGGGAATTTGTCCGTGGCATATGTGAGATCCATGCAAGAGTCTGATACAGTAGGTAAGAAGCTGTTTTTAAATCTAGTGATATGTGCTTTCAAGCTTTTGTATCTTCTGCCTGCCTGGAGAGGGGAGAAGAGGGAATGAACAGAGTGAGTGGTCCTTGATTATGTTGGCTGCTTTCCCAAGGCAACATGATAATAGATTTTGTCGATAGAGGAAGGATGGTTTGTGTGATGAATAGGGCTTCAAGCACAACTATGCAATTTCTTGAGATCTTGGGCAGAGCAGTTGCCATACCAACCTGTGAAGCATACAGATAGTTTTCTGTGCTTTCTGTGAAGCATCTGTAGAATTTGGAATGAACCACTGGCAACATGCAGAATTTTCCTTGTCTACTGAGGCAGAGATGTACTTTCTTGTAGCACCACTGTGATTGTACTGGGAAAAATTGTTGGTTATATTTGCACAAAGGCACGTGAAGCCCTCGACCATCTCCACTTCAGCACCATTGATGAATTCTGGGGTGTGTATTCCCCAGCTTCCTGAATTCCATGATCATCACTTTCATTTTGCTGGTTAGTGACCAGCTCCATTGTATTGTTTCTCATTGTTAATCTCACCGGTGTTGTTTGTTTTTTTGCTGAGAAACTGGCTCCCTACACTTGGTCTAAACATGAATAAAAGAGCCAAATTTTGCAGGTGGGGGCATTGATGAAGGCATTATTTCACCAAGGGTAGCATCGTGTTAGGTCTGAACTTCACAGGAATTGAGGAGAAAGCTCCCTGGTTGAATCATGTCTCAGACAAAGAAAAATGGTTGTGGTTGTTCATGAATTATCTTCACAGCCCCAGGTTATTATTTAAGCAGCTACAGAGTCAAAACAATTTGTAATTGGTTCATTAATGACCTTCCATTATGAGGTCAGAAGTGAAGATGGTTGGTTGATGAATGCACAATATTTAATTCCTTTTGCTGCTCAGAAAATGAACCAATGTATGATTGCAGCATCAAGACTTAGACAAAATGCAGGCAAGGTATAATAAATGGCAAGTAACATTTGCTAAATTGAACTGTCAGGTAAAGACCATCTCAAGCAAGTCAGAGTTGCTGAGTCTCCCACCATCAACATTCAGGTTGTTATTATGGACCAGAAACTTAACTGGACTTGCCGTCCAGTTATTGTGTTACAAAATCAATGTGGAGACTGCGTATCGTATGGCAAGTAATCCTTTCCACCTACAAAACACAAGATGAATGTGTTGGAATGTCCTCCACTTGCCAGAGAAAGTGCATCTTCAGGGACATCATAGCATTCAAGGCATAGCAGCCCATTTGTTTGGTACTCAAATCCACCAGTCAGAACAGTCACTGCCTCCACATCAGGCACTGTGGCTACAGGGGGCACTGACTTCAAAATGCAATGCAGCAATCTGCTAAGACTCCTATTTCACCACATCCTACACCCACAATCACTACCGGCATGAATGTAAAGCTCACGGGATGCGTAATTTATAGGTTTACCTCAAAGTTGTGCACTTTCTTGATTGAGAAAAATGTTATCGTTCCTTCATCATCGGTCTAAATCCTTGAAATGAAAGCTCAATAACTTAATAATCATCTCTTTCATTTTGTTGGTCAATGACCAGTTCTTTCATATGGTTTATCATTGTTAATCTCACAGGTGTTTTGCAGGTGAGGTACATTGATATTATGGTCATGAGTACCATTGTGTGAGAACTAAAGTCCGTAGGAATTGAGGAATTCCTTGCAGGTTCAAACATGTTTCAGACAAACAAAAATTGTGTAACGTCCTTCTATAATTGAAACACAATAACACAAATTGAAAATTAGTATTCAGAACATAGAACAGTACAGCACAGGAAAACTCCCATCACCTCACAATGTCTGTGCCGAACTTGATGACAAGACAAATTTTATTTACCTGCACAAATCTATTTCTGTCCATTCCCTATATATCCATGTGGCTATCCAAAAGTTTCTTAAATAAACGTTACTAACATATCTGCCTCCGTCACCACCTCTGGCAGTGCGTTCCAGGCACCTGTGTAATTAAAAAAACGTGCCTCACCCATCTCCTTTAAACTTTGCTCCTCTCACCTTAAACCAATGCCCTCTACTCTATCTATGCCTCTCATTATATACATCTTTCGGGTCTCTCCTCAGCTTCCAAATCTGTCCAACCTCTCCTTGTAGTTAATACCCTCGAATCCAGATATCATTCTAGTAAATCCCCTCTGCCCCCTTTCCAGAGTCTCCACATCCTCCCTGTATTGGTGAGCCCAGAACTGAATGCAGTACTCAAAATGCCGCGTAACCAAGGCCTATAAAAATGCATTGTGACTCCCTGACACGTACTCAATGCCTCCACCAATGAAGGTAAATATACCATATGCCTGCTTTACCACTTATTGATTACCTTCATCATCTCAAAATACTCGATCAAGATAGTTTGGCACAGCCTGCTGTGTACAAAGCTATGCCGGTTGTCCCTAGTTAACATTCTCTTCCAAATGCAAGTAAATCCAATCACAAGGAATCTTCGCCAATAACTTCTCTACCACTGACATGAACTGGGGGGGGGGGGGGGGGGGGAGGAGATAGTTTATAGGCATAAGTAGCCATGCAGATTTAGAATAAGTGTTCCCATGGATTTTTAAGCAACAGCAACAAAGAGAAGCAGGAGAAAGCACTGATTGGCTCTAGCCCGAGTGGGAGGAGAGTTCTCAGTGAGTCGGAGGGGGAAAACGGTTGAAAACTGAGGAATTTGGTTTGTAAATTAGGCAATTTAACAGTCAATATAAGCAAGGCAGCTCTTGGGGAGCGGCAGTGAGGGAAGTGCCCTGTGAGTAAAGTGTGAGTCTTTGGCTCGAGAGTCTTCGGAGAGGAGGCTGCACAAAACACTGGATAGGGAGAGACCGAGGCAAAAGAAGGAGATGTCAAGCAAGCTGATGTAGTGTGATGCTTGCAGTATGTTGGAGGTCAAGGACACTGTTGGTGCCTCTGGCTGCTACAAATGTGAGAAGTGCATCCAGGTACAGCTCCTGAAGGACCGTGTTGGGGAATTGGAGAAACAAATGGATGACCTCAGGTTCATCTGAGAAACTGAGTCGTTCCTCGACAAGTCCTACAGTAAGATTGTTACACCCAAGGCACTAGAAGAGAGAAGGTGGGTGACGGTGAGAAAGGGAGGAAAACATGGAATGCAAAGGTCCCTGGGTGTTGTACCTCTTGTGAACAGGTTCACCTACGTGGAGGCTGCCGGGACAGAAGACGGTATCGCACTGAGCGGCGGACTGGCTTGCAAAACAAAAAGGGCTGTTGAGCCAAAACCAAAGAGGCCAAAGTCGGGCAATGCCATTGTAGTTGGAGACTCCATTGTGAGAGGTACTGACAGGGGTTTCTGCGGCAACAGATGAGATTCGAGGATGGTGTGCTGCCTTCCTGGTGCCAGGATCCAGGATGTCACGAACAGAGTGCAGACAATCCTCAAGGGCGAAGGTGAACAGCCAGAAGTGGTCGTGCATGTTGGCACAAATGATGTTGGAAAGAAGGGGATGAATATTCTGCAGCGGGACTTCAGAGAGCTCGGAAAAATGCTGAAAGCAGGACTTCCAGGGTTGTTATCTCCGGTTTGCTTCCAGTTCCTCGTGCTGGCGAGAGCAGGAGCAGGGAGATATGGGACCTGAATGTGTGGCTGAGGAACTGGTGCAGGGGGCAGAGATTTAGATTCTTAGATCACTGGGATCTGTTTTGGAGTAAGGAGGAACTGTACAAAAGGGACGGATTGCATCTTAACAGGTGGGGGACCAGCATTCTGGTCGGCAGGTTTGCCACTGCTACACGGATGGTTTTACACTGAATAAGGGGGGTGTGGTGTCAAATGGGATAGTCGAGGACGGAGTTAAAGGGGAAGAGAGTAAAGGGTTGGTTAATGACCCCATAATTAACGGGAAAGAAAGCTCACAAAGGGATAGGAGAGTATGGCCAAGTGTAATAATAGGGATCGATGTGAAAGGGGCCACTTGTCAACATAATTGTATAAGGAGTAAGAGTGTTGTAAAAACAAGCCTGAAGGCTTTGTGTCTCAATGTGAGGAGCATTTGTAATAAGGTGGATGAGTTGAAGGTGCAGATAACGATTAATGACTATGCTATAGTTGGGATCACAGAGACATGGCTCCAGGGTAACCAAGGCTGGGAGCTGAACATCCAGGGATATTCAATATTCAGGAGGGATAGACGAAAAGGAAAAGGAGGTGGGGTAGCGTTGCTGGTGAGAGAGGAGATTAATGCAATAGAAAGGAAGGACATTAGCGTGGAGGATGTGGAATCGATATGGGTAGAGCTGCGAAACGCTAAGGGACAGAAAGCGCTAGTGGGAGTTGTGTACAGGCCACCTAACATTAGTATTGGAGTTGGGGATGGCATCAAACAGGAAATTAGAAATGCGTGCAACAAGGGTAACACGGTTATAATGGGTGACTTCAATCTGCATGTAGATTGGGTGAATCAAATTGGCAGGGGTGCTGAGGAAGAGGATTTCTTGGAATGTATGCGGGATATTTTCTCAACCAACATGTGGAGGAACCAACGAGAGAGCAGGCTATTCTAGACTGGGTATTGAGTAATGAGGAAGGGTTAGTTAGCAGTCTTGTTGTGCGTGGCCCCTTGGGCAAGAGTGACCATAATATGGTTGAGTTCTTCATTAGGATGGAGAGTGACAAAATTAAGTCAGAAACAAGGGTTCTGAACTTGAACAAAGGTAACTTTGAAGGTATGAGATGTGAATTGGCCAAGATAGACTGGCAGGTGATTCTTAAAGGGTTGACAGTGGATGTGCAATGGAAGTTATTTAAAGACTGCATGGATGAAGTACAAACATTGTTCATACCAGTTTGGCAAAAGAATAAATCAGGGAAGGTGGTGCATCCATGGATAACAAGGGAAATCAGGGATAGTATAAAAACAAAAGACGAGGCATACAAATTGGCCAGAAAAAGCAGGCTACCGGAGGACTGGGAGAAATTCAGAATCCAGCAGAGGTGGACAAAGGGCTTAATTAGGAAAGGGAAAATAGATTATGAAAGGAAACTGGCAGGGAACATAAAAACTGACTGCAAAAGTTTTTATAGATATGTGAAGAGAAAGAGACTAGTTAAAACAAATGTTGGTCCCTTGCAGTCAGAAACAGGTGGATTGATCATGGGGAACCAGGACATGGCGGACCAATTGAATAACTACTTTGGTTCTGTCTTCACTAAGGAAGACATAAGTAATCTGCCGGAAATAGCAGTGGAACGGGGGTCAAATAAGATGGAGGAACTGAGTGAAATCCAGGTTAGCCGGGAGGTGGTGTTGGGTAAATTGAACGGATTGAAGGCCGATAAATCCCCAGGACCAGATAGTCTGCATCCCAGAGTACTCAAGGAGGTAGCCACAGAAATAGTGGATGCATTAGTGATAATTTTTCAAAATTCCTTAGATTCTGGAGTAGTTCTTGAGGATTGGAGGGTAGCTAATGTAATCCCACTTAAAAAAGGAGGCAGAGAGAAAGCGGGGAATTACAGACCAGTTAGTCTAACATCGGTAGTGGGGAAACTGCTAGAGTCAGTTATTAAAGATGGGATAGCAGCGCATTTGGAAAGTGATGAAATCATTGGACAAAGTCAGCATGGATTTACAAAAGGTAAATCATGTCTGACAAATCTTATAGAATTTTTCGAGGATGTAACTAGTAGAGTGGATAAGGGAGAACCAGTGGATGTGTTATATCTAGACTTTCAGAAGGCTTTCGACAAGGTCCCGCATAAGAGATTAGCATACAAACTTAAAGCACACGGTATTGGCGGTTCAGTATTGATGTGGATGGAGAACTGGCTGGCAGACAGGAAGCAAAGGGTAGGAGTAAACGGGTCCTTTTCAGAATGGCAGGCAGTGACTAGTGGGGTACCGCAAGGCTCAGTGCTGGGACCCCAGCTATTTACATTATATATTAATGATTTGGACGAGGGAATTCAATGCAACGTCTCCAAATTTGCAGATGACACCAAGCTGGGGGGTATAGTTAGGTGTGAGGAGGATGCTTGGAGGCTGCAGGGTGATTTGGATAGGCTGAGTGAATGGGCAGATGCAGTATAATGTGGATAAATGTGAGGTTATCCCATTTGGTGGCAAAAACATGTGGGTAGACTATTATCTGAATGGTGGCAGATTAGGAAAAGGGGAGATGCAACCTAGGTGTCATGGTACACCAGTCATTGAAAGTAGGCATGCAGGTGCAGCAGGCAGTGAAGAAAGCAAATGGTATGTTAGCTTTCATAGCAAAAGGATTTGAGTATAGGAGCAGGGAGGTTCTACTGCAGTTTTTTCAGGGTTTTGGTGAGGCCACACCTGGAGTATTGCGTACAGTTTTGGTCTGCAAATCTGAGGAAAGACATTCTTGCCATAGAGGGGGTACAAAGAAGATTCACCAGACTGATTCCTGGGATGTCAGGACTTTCATATGAGGAAGACTGGATAGACTCGGCTTGTACTCGCTGGAATTTAGAAGATTGAGCGGGGATCTTATAGAAACTTACAACATTTTTAAGGGGTTGGACAAGCTAGATGCTGGAAGATTGTTCCCGATGTTTGGGGAGTCCAGAACAAGGGGTCACAGTCTAAGGATAAGGGGGAATTCCTTTAGGACCGAGATGAGGAAAACATTCTTTACACAGAGAGTGGTGAGTCTCTGGAATTCTCTGCCACAGAAGGTAGTTGAGGCCAGTTCATTGGCTATATTTAAGAGGGCATTAGATGTGGCACTTGTGGCTAAAGGGATCAGGGGGTATGGAGAGAAGGCAGGTACGGGATATTGAGTTGGATCAGCCATGATCACATTGAATGGCGGTGCAGGCTCGAAGGGCCGAATGGCCTACTCCTGCACCTATTTTTCTGTTTCTATGTATGGGGGGGGGGCGGCTACGGAGTCACACACACTAGCCACACACACACACACACACACACACACACACACACACACACCCACACCCACACCCACACCCCCACCCCCACACCCCCACCCCCACACCCACACCCACACCCGCCACCGCCGTATATTCATATTACTCATTTACTTCATTTACCCCATCCCTACCCTCTCCACTGACGCATCGCCCCCACCTCGCAGGCGTGTCTAGAGAGGGGGGGGGGATAGAGAGAGGAGGCAGAGAGAGTGGGGCAGAGGGGGAGAGGAGGAGGGGGAGGGTGGAGCGGGGGTCGGGGAGGAGAGAGGGGGGTTGGAGGGGGTGGGGGGGAGAGAGTGAAAAGGAGCGGACTTGAACTTGGTGAGCGGGTGGCGTGGACCCTGAGCAGGAGGGGCCGACTGCGAGCGGGGGGGGCGAGCCTTGGGAGCGGGAGGGACCTCGGAAGCCCAAACAAACTACTGCGTGTTCAGTGACTTAAATCCAGAGCCCGGGGGAGGGGGGCGTCTGGGCTGCAGGCGGGACGGGATGGAGTGGATGGCCAGCCGACTGCGAGCGGGCGCGACCAGATGACTGCGAGTTGGGGGGGGGTGACGTAACTTGAAGCGCGTGGAAAACAGATAACGGCCGCAGTGTTCTAGAACTTCAAGCTGAGCGCCCCCAGCTGAGCGCGCTGCACGACTTGAGCAGCAGTTTAAAAACGCTAAGTGACAAATTTAATGAAGTGAAAGTTAAGAAGGCAAGAAGTACAGAAGACAGAACAGGAGTGACGTCACTCGCAGCGGCAGGCAGGCAGATCCATTGTGACAGCGCGAGCAGAGGCAGACGGGCAGAGCCGTTGTGACATCATCAGCGAGACCATCTCGTTTATTTACCAAGTTATTTGAACATTTTGAACATTCTCATAGATAACTCGGGAAATAATGCATCAAATTTGCAGATGAGGCGATTTTTTTAGATCATGGTGTAAATCTTTATCGGAATATGTAAAAATTTCACCTAGTGCGTCGTGTTTTCTAGGAGATGTGAATCACAGACGAACAAATAAACAAATACACAAATAAACACACACATCCAAGATCAGAGTTTTATAAGTATAGAGATAGACACGAAAAGCTGGAGTAGCTCGGCGGGTCAGACAACATCTCTGCTAAGGAATAGGTGACGTTTTGGGTCGAGACCCTTCAGACTGAGTCAGGGGAAAGGGAAACGAGAGAGAAAGATGGTGATACAGAGAGATATAGAACATATGAATGAAAGATATGCAAAAAAGTAACAATGATAAAGGAAATAGTAGCTGTGGGCTAGGTGAAAACAAGTTATAGACAATGGAACTCTCCAGGACGGTAGTGAAACTAGTACAACGACTCGGGTAGGGGAGGGATGGAGAGAGATGGGATGCAAGGGTTACTTGAAATTAGAGAAATCAATTTTCATACTGCTGGGTTGTAAGCTGCCCAAATGAAATATGGGGTGTTGATACTCCAATTTGCATTTGGCTTCACACTGACAACGGAGGAGGCCCAGGATGGAAAGGTCAATGTAAGAATGGGAAGGGGAGTTAAAGTGTTTCGTGTCCGGGAGATCAGGCTGACTGAGCGAAGGTGTTCAGCGAAACAATTGACCAGTCTATGTTTGGTCTCACCAATGTACAAGAGTCCACACCTGGAACAATGGATACAGTAGATGATATTGGAGGAGGTGAAAATTAACATTTGCCTAACCTGAAAGGACAAGTGGCGGCGCTGCCTTAGCTCGCCTGCAGTCCGTCTGTTTTTTTCTTTTTTTTTGTCCTTGTCCTGTTTTAGTCAGTTAATTTGAGTTATTAGGGTGTGTATGGGTGGGAGAAACGTGTCTTAGTCTCTTCCTTTGGGGGGGGATGCGACTTTTTTTTGTCGTATCCCCCGCCTCCGTCTGCGCTGAGGCCAAATGGCGGAGCTGGCTGCCTCCAACTGCGACCGAACCGATGCTCAGGAGGCAGAGCCAGCCAGGACTTACCAGCGCGAGGCTGGCCCAACTCGGGGCTGTGGCGGGCTCCGGCGGTGGTGACGGCCTGACTCGGGGCTTTGGCGGGCTCCGGCGGCGGTGACGGCCTGACTCGGTGCTGAGGAGGTGTGACGGCCTGACTCGGGGCTGAGGAGCTGTCCCGGCGGTGACGGCCCGAACTCGGAGGTTCGGCCGCGGGCCCAGCAGACGACATCGTCGGGAGCTCGCAGTTTACAGGTTGGTGACCTGTTTTTTTCGGAGCTCCCGCGGCAACAGCTTCGTCCACTGGACTGGAGGGCGGCAGCTTCAGCCACCCTGGGCCACGGAGTTTGAACCGGCCCGTTCGCGGAGCTCGGATTCCGCCGCGGGACTGACTTGCCATCACCCGGCGGGGTCACAACTTCGGAGGCCTGGATCGCCTCAGCGCAGAGGGAGAGCAAGGAGGGAAGACTTTTGCCTTCCACCACAGTGAGGAGGTGCTTGGTGAACTCACTGTGGTGGATGTTAATTTGTGTTTATGGTGTGCTTTGTTTTTCTTTAATTCAATGTATGACTGCAAGGAATGAAATTTTGTTCAGACCGAACGATAAACAATAAACGATACTTTATTTTACTATCGGGGTCCCTGGTTAGATAGTCGAGGGAGGAGGTATAGGGACAGTTGTTGCATCACCTGCAGTTGCAGGGTAAGGTACCTGGGGAAGGGGTGGTTTGGGTGAGTAGAGTTGAGTTAACCAGGTAGTTGTGGAGGGATCAGTCTTTGCGCAAACGGAAAGGGATAGAGATGGGGAGATGTGATGTGGTGGGTTCATGTTAGAGATAGCAAAAATGTCAGAGCATTATATGTTGTGTGCAACGGCAGTTGGGGTGGAGGGTAAGGACTAGGGGGAAGGGGAGCAAGAGCGGAGCTGCGGGGTACCGAGGAGACGCATGTGAGGGCGTCATCTATGATAGAAGAGAGGAATCCCGTTCCCTAAAGACTGAGGATTCCTCTGATGTTATCGTATGGAACACCGCACCTTGGGTGCAGACTTCTCCATCCTATCCTCCCTGGTCTAATTCCACCCGACCTATGTCCAAGATACCTCACATGCCATTCGTCCCTCTAATGACTTCCATTTTCAAGGCTCCACTCCCTCATCTTTACTATGAGTGTTCAGTCATTCTACACCTCCACCCCCACCAGCAAGTCATTAGTCTTCAGTATCACAAATATAACTATATCAAGTCAAAATAGTTCCAAAGTCACATTGACCACTGGGGTACCTTTAAACATAAATAAGTAGCAATTAAGTTCCTTCATTCTTTTGTTCTTGGACAGTTATTACTGCTACATAAATAATTAAAACTCCAATGATGCATTCATAATCCTATGGACAAAAGGAATAGAGACAAATGCAATGAGGTCATTATCCCTGTAAATTCTCCATGCAGCTCATAGAATCGTACAGCATGGCAATGGGAACTTCGGCCCAACTTTCCCATGACACCAAGATGCCCATCTCTACTAGTCCAACCTGTCCACGTTTGGCCATATCCCTCTAAACCTTTCCTATACACTTATCTGTCCGAATGTCTTTTAAATGTTGTTATCGTACCTGCCTCAACTAACACTTCTGCTAGCTATCTACGAAGAGAACATGGACTATAATATGTTTCCAGGTTGTAATTGAAGACTAAATGTACAGCAAGGAACTGCAGATACTGGTTTAAACGGAAGATAGACACAAAAAGCTGGAGTAACTCAGCGGGTCGGGGAAAAGGAAACGAGATATAGACGGTGATGCAGAACAAATTAATGAAAGATATGCAAAAAGCAATGATGATCAAGGAACGATGGAGCCCACAATGGTCCATTGTTGGCTGTGGGGCAGGTGATAACGAGCTATATGACTGAAACGCCATAGGGTCTTGACCCAAAACATCACCTATTCCTTTTCTCCAGAGATGCTGCCTGACCTGCTGTGTTACACCAGCTTTTAGTGTCTATTTTGTAGTTGAAGACTGCCATTCATGTCCTCTTCAGCACTTTTGGTTTGTAGGAAGATGGTCGATGTATCTATTGTCCCAGTGCCTACTTTTGGATTATTTAATTGTCCATATACCACAAACCAAGATTAGTCCAGCAAAAGTATAGTTCAAATTAGAAATAATTTTCCCACTGCAGGAAAAAAGTTACATTGTTTTTTAAGATTGAACTCTGAAATTGCTGAATTAGGAGTAATTTATTTTCAAAATAGCATCATTGTTAGGAGTTAGCCAGCACTATTTAGCCTCTGGGTTTAGATCTTGGACCATTTGTTGTAGTTTGGAAATAAATTGCAATAAATGATTAATATGTGCAATGTGAGATTAAAAATGATTAATAATTGAATATAAATAGGACTACAAGGACTTTTTTTTCAAACTTTGTCTTGGAATGTAATTGTCCTGAGGAACATATATAGTTGGATGATTCCTCTGTAAAAACCTATTTGTCAATATGGCAAATTTCAAAGCTCTTTATTGGAATTGCTATTCGTCTATTGAATGCCACACTCTTATGCTGTGGGGTTTTATTTGTAACAAATTATTATCTTTTATCTGTTCAAGATGCTGAATTGCTGAAATAAGCATTATTCTTAGATGAGATGTAATAGTTTCAACGTACTTGTTCAAGAGAGAATATGTGTATCTGGTTTATATCTGACATACACATATTTACTTTGGATGGAGAGTTGCAGGATAATCCTGCAATTCCACTTTTCTCCCCAACCAGCACCTCAGTTGACATCATTAGTAACATTTCAAACACTGACCAGCTGAAATTAATTGACTCCTACAAAATTTCCATACTGTTGCATGTGGATATATCCTAATATTTTTGGCTTTAACATATATCAGGTGTAAATGGAAGAGCTACAATAGCAATTAGTTTTACATTCATTTGCAATTGTTTTGTGAAACACATTGTTTTGTCAGGAGTTTTACTTGGCTTCTATATCTTAAGTGGCAGAACAAAGCAGTCAATCGCAATGATTGATCAATTCATTGGGTCATAAGGTCATATGTGATAGGAACAGAATCAGGCCATTCAGCCCATCAAGTCTACTCTGTCATTCAATCATGGCTGATCTATCTCTCCCTCCTAACCCCATTCTCCTGCCTTCTCCCCATAACCCCTGACGTCCGTATTAATCAAGAATCTCTGCCATAAAAAAATCCATTGACTTGGCCTCCACAGCCTTCTGTAAAAAAAAAACCCCACAGATTCACCACCCTCTGACTTAAGAAATGTCACCTCATTTCCTTCCTAAGGGAACGCCCTTTAATTCTGAGGCTATGACCTCTGGTCCTAGACTCACCGACTGGAAATATCCTCTCCATATCCTCTCCACATCCACTTTATCTAGGCCTTTCACGATTCGGTAAGTTTCAATGAGGTCCCCTGTCATCCTTCTAAACTCCAGCGAGTACAGGCCCAGTGCCGCCAAATACTCATGTTAACCCACTCATTCCTGGGATCATGCCTTTAAACCTCATCAGGACCCTGTTCAGAGGCAGCATTTCCTTTTTAGATATGAGGCTCAAAATTTCTCACAACACTCCAAATGCGGCCTAAAAGAGCCGCAGCATTACATCCCTGTTTTTGTATTCTAGTCCTCTTGAAATAAATGTTAGCATTGTGTTACACATGGGAACCTGGGACGTTTTCTTGAATGTTTCGTCCTTGGAAGAAAATATTGCTTCCTGTGATACATACATAGGAAATGTTTCATTTGTCAGATTAGTCTAGATTAGAACTTGATGGCTATTATAGACCTGGTGGGTTGAAAGGCTTGTTTGTGTATGTATGACCTGGCTAAAATCAATATGCACTTTGCCTGGAAGCAATAACTTAATGTTCAATAAAATACACCCCAAAGTGTGCTTGAATTATAGTCTGACTATGTTTTAAAAAGAGAAGATGTAAAGTTCCAAAAGGCTTGCAAGTGTGTTTTAGCTGTAACATAGTATGACATTTCATATGGTTTTGAGAGGCTGTGTGTGAAGAATGAATGCTACCTAACATGTATGCATTCTCTCTTAACAGTTGGTAAGATTCCACAGGGTGACTCAAATGTTACCATTTATCTGAACAGGCCATTAAACTATCTTTTGTTTGCCTTGTATGGAATGTTTCTTCCTTTAAACCCTGTTTATAGATGATTTGTCTCATGATCCTTCCAGCAATGTCTTGTTCTTTATCGACTACCAGTTTGTTTCACACTAAACTGAAGCTGGAAGTAGCAACACAGAATATGGAAATACCGCTGCTTACTATGTATTTGCACACAACTATTTACTATGCTGTCTTTGGACGTTCTGCTGATCATTTCTAAGTAAGAAAATCTTTTGCACTTAAGTCCATTCCTCTATTTGTTGGTGCTCGAACTCCTTCAGTCTATGTTTGGACCTTACTCTTCAGTTAACTGACAGTGCTTTCTTGGAGTGTGAGGATATATTGGATATATCAGATGGTCCCATGACCGATTTGAATTAAGAGCACTTCCACATCTTTGTACAAAAGTTATTTGTACAAATTCCTCTGGCCTTTGAAGAATCCTAAGATGGAAGCTAATTCCATAAATTGACTATGAGACATTACACTCAACTTCTAGATCATGAGGTAGTCTGATGCAAATTAACAACATGGAAGATTTGCCATGGAGGATTGGCATTATCCTGGTGAGTAATTGTTATTTTGAGAAATATATGCTGGCCTTGCTCTTTCATCAAGTTTGCTGTAATGAAATATCTAGGTAGAGTAGAAGAAAGAAAAGGAAAGATGAATAGTTGCTTCATGTTTTGCTCCTGTTATTTGTATGGTGAGGCATTCTTGGATGTAACTCAGAACATATTAAATAAAATCATCATGACAGAAGCTAATCAAGTCAAGTCGTGCGACCCTAAAATTGAAGACCTAGTTGGTTGCACCCCTAGAGTAAAGTCTTAACCTTTTCATCTTTGTTTTCTCCATTCATGTTGCTCAAATAAATTGTTCATTTTTTTCTTTTCAAAGCATAATCAATGAACTCTTATTTCTATAGCTGAACCTAATGACTTCTTTACTTGACACAGTAACATAATGACTTTTTAGTAACTTTAAAATTATGCATACTGAATTTCTATAATGTGATGTACAGATTAATGCGACAATTGTTTAATGATGCCTGAGTATGGATTCATGTATGAAACGTTATTTAGACTGGACTGCTTTAGCAAGAGTTCGAGTGAATCTATGTTTAATTTGACCATCAGAACAGAGAGATGTAGTCATAGTACCTATTTTACACAAGCAAGAATGTAAATATGTGACTGAACAGTTTGTAATGGCTTTTATTTACAGGGGTAAACAGGTCAAAACTTCAGGATATGATTGCAGATCTTAGAGATGATGAGCTGCCTCATATGCCATCTGGATCCATGATTCAGTCTAGGCCAATCCCTTCCAGACTGGCTGATCATGACAGCTCAAGAGCAGAAGAAGGTATCATTAAAATTGTTACTGTGTCTCCCTATTCAGCTGTCAGTATTTTGTGTTGGTATCTTCTTTTCATTCCAACATAATTGTGTTAGCGAACATATCCATCAGTTTTAATCTGTTAAGGAAAAGTAGATTTCTTTTCATGTGAAAATCTGAAAAAAATAAAGCGGCCAACCACACCGTTCCCTGCTCCAGTTTCTAACTAAATCAACAAACATTTAACATTGCAACCCATCAATATTCTTAAATAGAAATAGCATTTCTCAATTTCTTCCTGTTTTCACGTGGAGTGGAGTTTTGCTATTTTGCGCTATGATACAGGTTAGTGATTAGATCATAGAAAAGATTATTGCAGTTGGTAGAAAGGAATTTCAGTTGGCTGAGTGGTTGTTGAACTCTGCATGAATGTTTCAAGCCTTCATTAATTTCTACTGTGACTATATTTTGAGTTTTATAACATGGTTTGCGACTTAATTCATAATTTCATATAATCCACATTGGAATGTTCTGAAGGGGGTGTTGATGCAAGACCATTTTAGCGCTGCCTTAAATGAACACTTTGCGTTATTGATATTGAATTGTCAAGTTAGCGAAATGCTGAAACATTGCAGTCTGATGTAACACTGCCACATTTTCCTCATGTGAGGAAAGACAACTGAAAATGAGTGGAGGTTGTGGGATGGGAATTGTGCATTCCAAGTTAATGGGACTTCTTTCTATTCCATAATCCCCTTTACCCACAGCAAATGTTTCATATGGATCTAGGGAAGTTAAATGAGAACAAAAATCATTCAGGTTTGTCTTTTCGGTAGATTAACCCATAATTAACTTTCTCTTCGGTACACACAAATGCTGGCGAAACTCAGCTTGTGCAGCAGCATCTATGGAGCAAAGGAAATAGGCAACGTTTCGGACCGAAACCCTTCCTCAGACTTTCTCTTCTCCAGTTGGACAGAGTCAAGGAGCATTTACTTATTAAGTTAAATGTACATCTTAATTACTTGTGAATTCTAATTGTTTTGGAAACATGTTGATTTGCATGCAAATAGCAGTAAAACAAAAGACCAGCTAATCTGGTTCTCAAGGGTGTTGATTTGAGAGATAAATATTATCTGATTAAGAAACATTCACTCAATGAATGGTTTCATTTAATGCAATTTCTCTTTTAAACAAGGCTTCAATTGCTACAAGAAAGAGAAGCAAACTCATTTGGATGTTGTGTTTCATATATGGACCCATGAAAAAAAGTCTCTGATCAGGTTCATTGGAACAAAGCTTGGAAATTAACTAGCTGCAATGTATTTTAAGTAAGAATAAATTCCCAGGCATCTGAACCCTTCCAGCTGGTAATAATGATTATTGGATGAATGACCAGCTTGCATTTGTAAGCTTGCAGATTGACACAAAAAGCTGGAGTAACTCAGAGGGTCAGACAGCATCTCTGGAGAATAGGAATAGGTAATGTTTGTAATTTGCTTTAAATTTACTGCATCTGCAATGGGAGGAGATTGAACTTTAGAGATATAGTGTGGAAACAGGCCCTTTGGCCCATTGAGTCCACGCCGACTGGCGATCACCTGTACACTACCATATAACCATATAACATATAACCATATAACAATTACAGCACGGAAACAGGCCTTCGCGGCCCTTCCAGTCCGTGCCGACCATTTATTTTCCCCGTCCCATCTACCTGCAGTCAGACCATACCCCTCCATTCCCTTCCCGTCCATATACCTATCCACTTTACTTTTAAATGTTAAAATCGATCCTGCCTCCACCACTTCTGCAGGAAGATCATTCCACACAGCCACCACTCACTGAGTAAAGAATTTCCCCCTCATGTCACCCGTAAACTTCTGTCCCTTAATTCTCCTGTCATGCCCTCTTGTTTGAATCTTTCCTACCCTCAATGGGAAAAGCTTATCCATGTCAACTCTGTCTATCCCTTTCATCATTTTAAAGACCTCAATCAAGTCCCCCCTTAACCTTCTGCGCTCCAAAGAATAAAGACCTAACTTGTTCAACCTTTCTCTGTAACTTAGTTGCTGGAACCCAGGCAACATTCTAGTAAATCTCCTCTGTACTCTCTCTATTTTGTCGACATCCTTCCTATAATTAGGCGAACAAAATTGTACACCATACTCCAGAATTGGTCTTACCAATGCCTTGTACAATTTTAACATTACTTCCCTACTCCTATATTCAATGCTCTGATTTATAAAAGCCAGCACACCAAAAGCTTTCTTTACCACCCTATCTACATGCGATTCCACCTTCAGGGAACTATGCACAGTTATTCCTAGATCCCCCTGTTCCACAGCATTCCTCAATTCCCTACCATTTACCATGTACGTCCTATTTTGATTTGTCCTGCCAAGATGTAGCACCTCACACTTATCAGCATTAAACTCCATCTGCCATCTTTCAGCCCACTCTTCCAAATGGCCCAAATCTCTCTGTAGACTTTGAAAATCTACTTCATTATCCGCAGCACCCCCTATCTTAGTATCATCTGCATACTTACTTATCCAATTTTCCACCCCATCATCTAGATCATTGATGTACATGACAAACAACAGTGGACCCAACACAGATCCCTGAGGCACCCCACTGGTCACCGGCTTCCAACCTGACAAACAGCCATCCACCATTACTCTCTGGCATCTCCCATTCAGCCACTGTTGAATCCATCTTGCTACTCCGCCATTAACGCCCAAAGATTGAACCTTCTTAACCATCCTTTCTTGGGGAACCTTGTCAAAGGCCTTACTGAAATCCATATAGACAACATCCACTGCTTTACTCTCATCAATTTCCCTAGTAACCTCTTCAAAAAATTCAAGAAGGTTTGTCAAACATGACCTTCCAGGCACAAATCCATGTTGACTGTTCTTGATCAGACCCTGTTTATCCAGATGCTTATATATATATATATTATCTCTAAGTATCCTTTCCATTAATTTGCCCACCACTGACGTCAAACTAACAGGTCTATAATTGCTAGGTTTATTCTTTGAACCCTTTTTAAACAATGGAACAACGTGCGCAGTACGCCAATCCTCCGGCACTATTCCTGTTTCTAATGACATTTGAAATATTTCTGTCATAGCCCCTGCTATTTCTACACTAACTTCCCTCAATGTCCTAGGGAATATCCTGTCAGGACCTGGAGACTTATCCACTTTTATATTTTTCAAAAGTGTCAGTACTTCCTCCTCTTTGAATCTCATAGTATCCATAGCTACTCTACTTTTTTCCCTTACCTCACAGAGTTCAATATCCTTCTCCTTGGTGAATACCGAAGAAAATAAATTGTTCAATATCTCCCCCATCTCTTTTGGCTCTGCAGATAGCTGTCCATTCTGGCTCTCTAATGGTCCAATTTTATCCCTCGTTATCCTTTTGCTATTACTGATTGAGCTACTGGAGCTAAAAAAAGAGAGACCAGTTTCTAACTACCTTACTTATCATCTAAAGCAAAAGTTTATTGTACTTTCCACGATATGAACATTTTCACAATAACTGGTTCAATAGGAACTTAAAGCAAAAGAAGGAGAGCTGCTGGAAGGAGTCAGCATCTGTGGTGGGTAATGGAGGGTCGTCAATTCTGATTGTGACTCTTATCTGGATTGATGAAGGATCTCAACCTGAAATGGTGTTGTTCCTTTTAGTCTGCTGAATTGCTCCAGCAGCTCCCCTTTTATTGCTCTAGATTCCAGCAAGGGCAACGTAAGGAAAATTCTTTGAGAACATAATTATTTTTGTTAATTGGGGTGACCTGAACTAGAAGAACTCCCCATGTGAATCATTGAGTCTTTTAAATACACTTGAGGGATCAGAGCTGCGTGACTTCCTGACCCTTAAGGGCCTGTCCCACTTGGCTGTCATTTGCGCGCCATTTACGTGACCTGCTAACGTGTGGGTAGCGCGGGAAGGGCGCATGGAGTGGTGTGGAGGAGTGTGGATGTGTGTGGATTTCGTCCTGAGCAAAATCTTTGAGCGCCACTGGCCTGTCGCGTAACTGACGGCCAAAGTGGGACAGGCCCAAGACCCTGACGCAGCGCAATGCCTCATCTCCAACAGCAGCAGCAGGCAAACGATTGCCAAACTCGGCCTGGGGCCCACTCCTACTCCTAAGCAATGGGTGACGTTTCGGGTCGTGACCCTTCTTCAGACTGAATAAGAGGCTCGACCCGAAACATTCCTTCTCTCCAGAGATGCTGCCGGTCCTGCTGAGGTACTCCTGCATTTTGTGTCCATCTTCAAATGACGTCACGCGCTCCAGACGGCTGTGCGGACGCACGATGACATGTGCGACCATTGCACGTCAGTCACTGCCAGCCTGTCGCGTAAATGACGGCCCTATTGGGACAGGGCCTTTACACTCAATGCCTGACCAATGAAGGCAAGCACACCACGCACCTTATTTGTCACTTTAGCTTCTTGTGTTGCTATTTTTAGAGAGCTATAGCGGATCCCAATGTCTTGCTGAACTTTGCATATGCTTTTTTAAAATCAATTTTACCATGGTTCATTATTTTATTTCTCTGATAAAATTATTTTATTTCTCGGCTATTAAATTGGAATGCATAGATTGAATATAAAAACAAATGTCCGGAGCTGCATGCATCATATTGAAACTGAGGCTGTAATTAAGGCTAGACATTCCTAGAAGCAGTGGATTATATTGGAGTTATTCAGCTTGCCATATCCAGTCATGAATTATGGTTGATAATTAAACAATATTGGCAGGAGCTGGCACTGAATATCTCCAACTTCAAAGAATATGGTGTACAGCATGATGATGCAAAAGACAAATCTAAAGCGTTTCCAACCATTTACAGACAAAAGATGGTTTGTGTATGATCCACCCAACTCTCCATTTGATGTAGGAACCACATTTAAAAAAAACACATAAGGACCCTTCAAGAAGGTATTTTTTTAGAAGTGCAATTATATCTTGCATTTTTCAATGAATTGAAAATAATCATTCAAATCCTTGAGTGGGACGTCAATATTTTATCAATGCTCACATAAAAGTTTATCCTGCGCTGGCTTAAACTTTGATAGTTTGATGAGACATTTTCAAAAATGTTACACTATACACTTTCATATTTTATTGTTACAAATGTCCCTATACCTTTGAATTAAATAGCAATATAGTTTCCAATAAGCAACCTAGAAATAAAATTATTAGTCTGGAAAAATATTCTAGGACTTATGAACAGCAGAACTGGCTTTTAAACTTACTTGCGGATTTTGGTCAATGTGTGTGAATTTGGTCTTATGAGCTTTTCAATTTTTAGCAATATTGTTTGTTCTTTTGGTAAAGAAGTGACAATATTAATTTTCCAGGACTTTTTAAATTAATTTCCATCATGTTTTACTTCATTTTCTGGAAGAGGTCTCTTTATAACTCAGTTGCACATGTATTAAGATTGAGCAGTACTTTCAAACTGTTTCAACATATAGCTTTTAAAGTATATGTCTCATGGGACTTAATTCCAAAGTATCATACATTTTTTAAAGTTTTAGTAATATTCTCATTAGATGCTGTTAAGAAATGTATTTCTTATGGTCAATATAACTGTGTACTGGAAGTTGAACTGAGGATAGCTGATTCCATTTAATGGTCCTTGTTTGAAAAGGTAAATGCTACTGCTATACAGACAGTTCAGAAACAAGGTCCTTCTATAATTAACTTAAGATTTCCTTGTTAATGCTACTTATTTACAAGATTTATCTTGGGGTTTGTGATCCACGGCACAGTCAGTGGGGATTTTAAAGTGTGATACTGAAGATTGCTCGATCATTCAAAGTATGTAAAGCAGGTTATTTTCTTCAGATGACCATTTGTGTCAATGGTTTTTACGTTCACATTCAGGTGGCTATAAATGTAAATTATTTCGTTACATAATATGGTTGTGCATAGAAGAATTCTTTCAGTTCCTCCATTTAAAATTTTCTTTTTCACTTTACCCATCTCATTTTGAGATCTGTTTCTGTGACAGTGGCAAAATGTTAAGTATCTGATCCAAGTGATCCTTGCATATACGATTTGAAAATTATCATAAATCTTAGGTGCACTTACAAAAGACAATTTTTTTTCTGAGTGACTCCCATAGTGGACTTTGCAATAGTTTGGATCAGGACTTTCCATCTAGTCATAATAATATGTTGTACATGAAGCATAACAATAAAATTATCTCATGTGCACTGAAGACTGTGATCTGGCTTGTATATTTGTCCTACATTCGAGAAGATTAAACTAGGAGAAATGAAGAACTGAAACTGCAGTAAGTTGAGGGTAATGGAAAGTCAAGAACCAAATTTAAGTTTGACTTTAAAGGCCTGAATGGAGTACAGTTATTATTATTCATTATGGTTATTATTCCTTGTGAGGAGAGAAAAATAAAATCAGCCCCTCACATCTTGTAACTTCACATTGTAAATTGCAGTTCTTAGAACTGTTTGGATTAAAAAAAAGTTTTCTTGTTTTGTTTTCATTCCAGGTTTCTACTCAATTTAATAGAAAACCAAAATAACCCAGCAATAAATCTTTGAAGATAAGCTTATTGAACTCTATACTCAAGCTGATATAATATGCATGGTACATCATTCAATCAATTCAACATTATTCATTCAGATACCTTTATTAGCTGAGACATTATATGTAAGAGTAAAAAAGGTTGGCTGAGAATGTTTAAAACAAGTTAGCCAATACCTAGAGCACTGTGCATAATTCTGTTCACCCTGTTATGGAAGGATTCAATATAGTGAAGGAAGAGAAGAGATTTGGAAGAATGTTGCCAAGACTGAAGTAATTTTGTTGCAAAGGATGTTTGGATAGGTTGGTGCTGTTTTCTTTGGAACAGAAGAGAACACGAGAAGCTTTAATTGTATGCAAAATTATGTGGTATCTAAAAGGATTGAATAATAAAAGAGTTTCTTCAGAGATGTCAGTCGTATGACAATACATTTAAGGTAATTGTCTGGATGAGAAAATAGTTGATAAATCTGTTCAAATAGATAATGCTGTGTTCTCCACGAGGGAATAGCAGAGGTAGAAAACTGCTTTTAAAAAGTGTATTGATATGGTCTTGACTGCTAAATCTTCAATACTGCACACAAGAGCTAGATTATTGGATTAGGCTGAATAGGTCTTTGTAACCACAGACAGGATGGGCTAAATGGCCTCCTGTGTCATCCATTTCTGTGGTTCTATGAACAGCTATTTTGTCCAGTTTGAATCAAAGTACCTACTTCCAGTTGTATGTTTTCTGGTTTCTTGCATGTTTTATGGATTTAATCACGTGTCTGTTGTAGTTATACTTGATCTAATAGCAATTGTTTTATATAGTTTTTTGGATAATATTCAAAAATAATTGAAATGATGTGAGTTCATTTGCAAGAGCTTGATGGGATTATTGTCCATTGCAATGACTGACTTTCCAATAGACATCATTAGATGATAATTAACTAAAAAGTATGTAACTATAAGAATTCCTAGTATTCTTTCTGTCTAATTGCTTATATAACTGAGATCCATATAGATCCAGAATCAACCCCAACGTTATGATTCTGCAAGTTATCATGTCATACAAGTATTATCATTATTTTCAAGATCATAGCAAAATCATTACAGATTTCTTGAAAGAGCATCACGCATATTTTTTGGAAAACCATAATTGCATTGCTGCATCTTTTTAAGTTGCCACCCCATAAAGATTATGCAGCTGCCTTTCATACGCTTAAACAGAGCAACTTTTAGCACTTCAGATTTGAGTTATTGGGAATTTTAATTATCTGAAAATAGTACAAAAGTACAAAACTGAGTACAAAAGAAACTATCAGTAAGTACATAAACATTTACTCAGTCTACATGTGTTTGGAAATTCAGTCGGAGCCTATCTCAGTGCTCTTGTCTTGTGATTTTGAGACCAAAGTTTCTATCATGAGCCATAAAGATTAAGCTACCTATTAAGCTGTTAGCATATTGGTTGAGCTTTTAAAGAGGCAATCGCTAAATCAAAACCCAGGGACTTATCCTCCAAGCCCATTCATTTTAACAAATAGGTTTTGCCCAATTTGCTGGGTAACTCCCACTATAATACTTGTGAAGGCAAGAGATGAATGAATTGTACATTCCATATGTGCCAAGAACATAAACCTCAATGCATTGATTTTGCTGTCATTGACAGTGAAAAATAGTGTCTCCGGTCAGTTTATACATTTGGTTTAGATATAATGTGGTAAATATTTGTGCACAGGACTATATTCTAAATGTAATGTTAAGATTTTTCATTTGGCAATGTGAATAGAATCTGAGGATTGTAAAATGTTTTAATTTCCTAGCCTGACCAGTAGTGCCTTATAGAGCCTCAGCGTTACAGCCTGTTTTTGTATATAAACCCTCTCGAAATAAATATCTGCCATTAACATGTGCACCTACATTAGAGCTCTCCTAGATTTTCATTGCTCCAAGGAAGACACCTCCACCGTGCAACTAAATCTATAGTCCTTCGAACATTTCTAATCAGTCTTTTCTACAAATTCCTCTGAAAATGTGCAGTGCACATTTTTCAGCTCACATTCACAAACTTTATCAAAGCAACATGCTTACAGCTACAGCACTAAGGATACATATTACAAGTAAAAATAAGGTTTCAAGGCTTCAAGGTCAGTTTATTGTTACATGTACCAATTAAGGTACAGTGAAATTCGAGTTACCACACAGCCATACTAAGTGAAAAGCAATAAGACACACAACCACATAAAAGTTAACATAAATATTCACCACAGTGGATTCCACATTCCTCACTGTGATGGAAGGCAATAAAGTTCAGTTTTCTTTCTCTTGTTCTCCCGTGGTCGGGGCAGTCAAACTATCCGCAGTCGGGGCGATCAAAGCCCCCGCAGCCGAAGATCGAAGTCCCAGTCGGGGTGATCAAAGCTCCTGCATCAGGGCGGTTGAAACTCTGCGTGATGGAGCCCCTGAGTTGGCCTCTTCTTACCAGAGACTGCGGGCTTCACGATGTTAAAGTCCACAGGCCCCGCGGTTGGATCTTCGATCCCCGGCAAAGGGATCGCAAGCTCCGCGACGTTAAAGTCCCGCAGACTCCTGTGGCTTGGAGCACCCGTCGGTCTCCAGGAAAGACCGCCAACTCCACGATGTTAGGCCGCAGTGGGGACAGAAATACGATATGGAAAAAAATCGCTTTTCCGTCGAGGTAAGAGATTGAAAAAAGGTTTCCCCACCCACCCCACACATAAAACAAACCAAGGAACACTAAAACATACTTTTTAACACATACTAAAAATAACAAAAAGAAGAAAAGACAGACTGCTATATGTGCCAGATGATGATATTCCCATTAGTGGATGGCTCCGGGTTCAGGAGGTGCAAATGTTAGCTAATCATAAGATTTTAAGTGATAGGAGTAGAATTAGGCCATTTGTCCCATCAAGTCTACTCCGCTATTCAATCATGGCTGATCTACCTCTCCCTCCTAACCAGATCTCCTGCGTTCTCCCCATTATCACTGACACCTGTACTAATCAATAATCTATCCTTCTCTGTTGTAAATATATCCACTGACTTTCACCACCCTCTGACTAAAGAAATTCCTCCTCGTCTCCTCCTAAAAGAACGTCCTTTAATTCTGAAGCTACGACCTCTAGTCCTAGGTTCGCCCACTAGTAGAAACATCTCCTCCACATCCACTCTATCCAAGCCTATCACAATTCTGTGTGTTTCAATGAGGTCCCCCTCATTCTTCTAAACTCCAGCGAATATAGGCCCAGTGCTGTCAAATGCTCATCATGTTAACCTGCAAATTGCTGGGATCATTCTTGTGAATCTCCTCTGGACCTTCTCCAGAGCCAGCATACCCTTCCTCAGATATGGTGCCCAAAATTGATCACAGTATTCCAAATGCAGTCTGGCCAGCAGTGACTTATAGAGCTTCAGCATTACATCCTGTTTTTGTATATAAGCCCTCTCTAAATAAATGCTAGCTAATAAATGCTAATGGGCAAAATATGCACAGGAGAAAACTGTTTGATGAGAAGAGTGGTTACATTCTTGAGCTTACTGCCTTTTAGAATGTTGGAAGCTGGTTTCAATCAGGGTTTTCAAAAGACAATAGGAAAGGCATTTGAGGGGACGGCAAGAGGAATGGAACCAACTAAAATCTGCCACGTAAAGCTGACAATGACTCGGTGGACTGAATGGCCTCCTCCTATGACATAACGATTCCTTAATTTTATTCAATGATTTTATTTACCAAGTAACAAAAATTGACTGATCGTTTGTTTCAGGCTTTTGCAGGTATCTGAACCAAATTATTTTGCTTTAGATAATGCTGATCATTTATAATTGTTATATTGTTTCAAAACAATTGTGTAAAAAAATTGTGACATTCAAAGCACTGCATTCAATTGGGTAAAATACACAAAATAATGCAATTGCTCAATGGAAATTTGTATTTTGAAGGTGCCTGATATAATTTGTTATTTACAATTTGATAAGCTATTTCATTTGCACATTTATCTCCATTTTTAAATCAACAAATATTTATTGTGATATGTAAATCTCCCTAATATTTTGTACAAAGGATTGTAATTGAAAATAAATTTAGCATTGTTGGCAAAGTAATATCTCAGTTAAGCTTAGGGAAAGCAGAATGTTTGGGGAAAGAGCATGTTGCCAAGCAGCCGAATATTGCAATATTTTCCTTGCATGATTTAGTTAATCGTATATTTACATTTTTAAACAACTTGGATAAAACATAAAACATAAGAGTTAAGAATATCCATGTTAGTTTTTTGATCTAGGTTCTCCAGTTAATTCCAGTCTGAATCTCCAATGCTTCTTGACTGATGACTTGCTTCATAACTGGTATTTGTAATCTGCACGAAAACTATCTTAGTTTACTTTTTATTTACGTTATTTACTCCTGTGAGATAGAGTGTGTAAACTCTGCTAAGAACTTTTTTTTCATGCTCTATATGGTGCTTATCTACTTTAGTCCACAGATTGTAACTACAATAACTATGTAGAACCCATGGTGAAACTCAAAAGTCATTCACATTGATAGATACTGTACTAGCTATTTGAAAAACTGCAGTGCATGGTTACACTTGACTGTTATTCCGTGGTGTCAAATATAGACGTAGATTACCTGCCAGTATTTGGGAAAGCAAAGAAATTGCTGATGAATGGGCTTTTCCCATTTGAGCTTTGAGGATATTCTTAGACAGTAGATTACTAAGATTCCTTGCACTGACTTGACTCGTTAAGCATTACCTATAGTCATGGCGAGTGGTGAATAATTGGGTCTTCAGTGTGAATATGTTTTCTGCATGTAAGGACTGCTTAGGTTTCTGCTGTTTAGACATAGACATAGACATCGAAAATAGGTGCAGGAGGTGGCCATTCGGCCCTTCGAGCCAGCACCGCCATTCATTGTGATCATTGCTGATCGTCTGCTATCAATAACCCGTGCCTGCCTTCTCCCCCATATCCCTTGACTCCACTAGCCCCCAGAGCTCTATCCAACTCTCTCTTAAATCCATCCAGTGATTTTGCCTCTAGTGCCCTCTGTGGCAGGGAATTCCATAAATTCACAACTCTCTGGGTAAAAAAGTTTTTTCTCACCTCAGTCTTAAATGACTTTCCCTTTATTCTGAGACCGTGGCCCCTGGTTCTGGACTCACCCAACATTGGGAACATTTTTCCTGCATCTAGCTTGTCCAGTCCTTTTATAATTTGATATGTTTCTATAAAATCCCCCCTCATCCTTCTAAACTTCAGTGAATACAAGCCTAGTCTTTTCAATCTTTCCTCATATGACAGTCCCGCCATCCCAGGGATCAATCTCGTGAACCTACGCTGCACTGCCTCAATCACAAGGATGTCCTTCCTCCAATTAGGAGACCAAAACTGTACACAATACTCCAGATGTGGTCTCACCAGAGCCCTATACAACTGCAGAAGAACCTCTTTACTCCTGAAATCCTCTTGTTATGAAGGCCAACATTCCATTAGCTTTCTTCACTGCCTGCTGTACCTGCACGCCAACTTTCAGTGACTGGTGTACAAGGACACCCAGGTCTCGCTGTACCTCCCCGTTACCTAACCTAACCCCATTGAGATAATAATCTGCCCCCTTGTTTTTGCGGCCAAAGTGGATAACCTCACCTTTTCAGACTTTTTTTGCTTTTTTTATAATTGCACATTTGATGTTTTCTTTGAGTCTTGTGGTTTTTTGGGGGGTTTTCTTACTGTTTTTGTTTATGGCATATTACTGACTTTTTCTTTTCTCACAGTTGGTTTTATTGTTAGGTGAAAAATTATCAATATTGCACCAATAATAATAATTTATAATCAAGTGGATGCAAAAGCTTTAGAATTGGACGTAGCCATGAGTGTGGAAAATGTTCTTGGGGAATGAGAGAGAATCCTCAAGTCTAAATGAGCTGATAAAACACAAGGAGAAAAATACATTGTATGAATGATCCTTTTTCACTTTATTTTGTTTACAATAATATGTCAGCAGAATATAATTTAATATACCATTGCTGCATAAAGTTGGTTGCTTCCAAGGGATCTATATTTTGGTGTATTTTTGGTGTAAGTTCTCCTTTTTGCAGGATTCCCCCCCCTTTCCATTTCTTGTTTTCCCTCTTCGAGATAAACGGAAACCCATCATGAAGACTTAAGTATACTTTTATAAACCTGGGTCTGGTGTGTGTGTTAGATATGTCAATATGTCTACCTTTGAATCTTGTAAATTTTCTTGACTGCATGACAAGATTGAAATTAGTGATAGTTTGCAGATACATTGCAAGCTTGTTTAATCATTGAAATGTGAGAGTGTATAAAATATACTCAAAAATGAGAGTGTATCAAATAGATCAGTTTTAAATATATTTAAAGATATCTAAAACAAATTGAGTATGTTCTATGACACATTTACTTTTCAATTTACTTACTTAACATAACATTTTTTTCAAAACAGCTGAGCCACTAACATTTCCACCTGGAACTGGCAAATCATTTATTATGGGCCCAGATGATGTGCTGGAAAGTGTTCTGGGCCTTGGTGACCTTGCAGACTTGACAGTAGCAAATGATGCAGACTTCAGTTATGATGTGAGTATATTAACTAAAGTTCTTTTAAAATAAGTTTGATTTTCACACTTGAATTTTTAAAAATATTTTGGAGCACATAGATGAAGAGCAGTTCATTTCTATATTGATAGAAAAAACATTACTACACATAATGTTTATTGCCTGGTTTTGTCAGTCAGTTGTATTTAACTGATAACCTTCAAGGTTAACCACAGTACTTGAAGGTTACTCAAAAGACCTTGCGTTGTGGTGATGCAAACTTTCCCCTCTTTGGTCCTTTGTCAAATCAAAAAGATTCCTGGAATTCAGCAAATGTCAATTCAAATGTCTTATCAAATGTCATACAGAAAATGTCTTGCAGTGCAAACCAGATCATTTTTAAATGTTTAATTTTGAACACTTTACAGAAAGCAAAAATGGCAATTGACACTATAGACAAAAATACCAATTGAAATATTAAATGTTATTCAAGCTATTTCCTAATTAATGGTATTTTGAAATATTTTTGAGTTAATTTACTGTGCATACCTAAAATTTAGATTTTAGGGCCAGGAAGTTGTTATACAGTAATTGTGTAGGTCAGCAGGTTTTTTTCTGGACAACAGTTATGGCACAAATATGTGGTGTGTTTTTTTAAAATGTCTTTACTGTAATAAAGGCTAGCATTAAAATGTACCTTAACAATTAGTTGCTAAATCTGCATGTTGCAAGTATGTCTCTGTCCCCTGAAACATCAATATTGCCTAATCTCTCACCATTTAACTAACATTTTGCTTTTCCATTATCTACATTAGTGTTGGTGACCCTACCGTTTTCCACATTATATTCCATCTGCCAAGTTCTCTCCCATCCACAAAGCTTTTTTGTATCCCTTTTGAAATTTTTTTTGTATTGCCCACATTCACAATCCCAACTAGTTTAGTATTGTCCACAGACTTGGAAATGTAACAATCCCCATGTTACATACGTATCACGGTTTTCTGTAACGCAAACCTGCATCAACTGGACATGCATCAAGAAACTAAAGTTTGACAAAAAACATTTTGTGTTTATTCATTTACTATTTGATTCACAAATTATTTAAGAGTAAATCTTATTCCGTTTCCCAAATTTTTGGGTAATTATTTGCGATTTTATTTTAAGGGTGAATTTCCATTACTAAAATAGCTGTAATACAGGTGCTGCTTATGGCTTTTGATTCCCTCAGCCAAATCATTAATGTAGATTGTGAGTAGCTTGGCCCCAGGAATTGATTTGTAAGCAGACTTGAAAAATTAAAGATGTGTGGTTTTCTTTTAGTTGTTATGATCAACTGGTGGAAATGAGTGTTTGTGTGTGGCATGTCATCGTTTTATGTCATTAGGATTTATGGCTGGTGGGGAGTAAAGGCAATGAACGTGTTTTTTTTCCAGTCCCACTATTCTCTTCATTGCTTTATTTAGACAAGAAATTTGATATCTTTCCATTGCTAAAAATCCACTAATGGTCTGGAATTGGAATGTCCATCCCTGTGGTGTAAATTGATACTGTTTCACCTGGGTCAGTGGCAGCTGCTAAATTCATGACAGAAATTATATATTTTTTTATAATTACCCTAATGCACATTGAGGTGAAAAATAGTAGATATAGAACTTTTTTATCCTATTGTAGCTGGGCCAGCCACATTGTTACCGAGTAATGGTGTAAAACAGAGCCATGTGAGATTATAAACATAAGACAGATTTCAAAATGAAATTGTATTACAGATGATTAGTATTACAGCTAATACTTTCTATCAATTCTCTTTGAAAGTTAGTAAAGAACATTCTATTGATAAAGTAGTTGTGGGTATCCTGTGGCGAATGACCAATTACTAGATTCCCCAAAGTAATTCCACCAGCTACCTGGCCCAGATCATGAATATGATGGGCCACCGTGAGCTTGCATGGCTGAGCAACGCTGGGGAAAATGAACACTTTTCAGGGTGAAAAAAGAAGTGCTTTAAAAAGTGCAAAACAAAGAACATAGTGGGTTAGATCAGACTCAAAATGCCGCCTGTCCATTCCCTCCAGGGATGCTGACTGACCCAGAGTTACTCCAGCATTTTGGGTTTTACTCAAAATTCCAGCATCTGCAGTTCCTTGTGTCTCCACTATTCAGGAAAAGGAGACTAATTTGACTGGCGTCCCATTCATCATGAGAGACATTTACATCATTGTCATCGACCCATCTAAAATACACTGCTTTTACAACTTAATGTGAGTTCTGTGACAGCATTTCCCAAACCTGCTGCCTCCATCACACACTGTGATAAGGGCAACAAGCTCCTGTGGATGCCACCACATCCCTCAGTTGGATGAAATACTGAATGGAAAATATATTGCCGTTCCTTCTTGCAAAACTTAGCATTGTGAGAACAGCTTTGCTAGATCATCTGCACAGTTCAGGAAGATTATTCATCATCACCTTAATATACATAAACACAGAAATATCGAACAGTAGATGTACTGCTGAGGAACATGTACTACTGCCCTTCAGTCAACAGTGTTCCTATGAACATAATGCTAGATCAAACCAAATCTTCTCTATCTGCACATGATCCATATCTCTCCATTCCCTACATATCCATGTGTCTATCCAAAAGCCTTTTAAACACTTCTATCATATTTACCTCTACCTCTGGCAGCACGTTCCAGACACCCATCACTCTTTTTAAAAAAAAATTGTCTCGCATAACTCCTTTAACTTTTTCCATTCTCATCTTAAAACTAAAGATATATCCTCCAGCATTTTCACCCTGGGGAAAAAGGTTCTGACGGTCTACCCTATCTATCCCTCTCATAATTTTATATACTTCTATCAGGTTTCCCCTCAGCCTCCGATGTTCCAGAGAAGACAATCCAAGTTTGTTAAATCTCTCCTTATAGTTGGTACCCTTTAATCCAGGCGGCATTCTGGTAAACCTCTTCTGGAACCTTTCTAAAACCTTCCTATTCCTGTAATGGGGCGAGCAGAATTGCACACCATACTCCAAATGCAGCCTCTCAAGTCCTATGAAGTTACAGCATGACTTCCTGAAAGTCCTGTAAATAAATTAAAATTTGGAATAATAAAGCTCAAAATTACTCTCGAGTGTGCAATTACCGTATTTCTCGGCAATGAAGATGTTATTTTTTACCCAAAAATAAGGCATGACAATTTACCTGCTGGGGGGGGGGGGGAGAGAAGAGTTCCTTTCACAACGTGTGGGGAGTCTGGCCCGGGTCAGCACGGGCAGGAGTGTTGAGACGGAGGGGGTTGGGGATCATGCCAGCAACTCACTGTTGCTGTGGCGCTCCCGGCGGGGAGCCATTGCATTGTGGCCGGGGCGGGAAGTAGCTCGGGTGCCTGAACAGGCGGGAAGTAGCTTCAGCCGCCTGAACAGGACAACGGAACCGGCCGCAACCTCAGCGCCTTCTGCCGGCCCACTCACCCATGGCAGTGCTCTCCGTCTGAACGCCTCTCTCCTGTCGCTCGCCGGCCTCGCTCATGTCAGCCACTTTCTGCAAATCCTTTAATTCTGACTGCCGCCGGGAGCAGGACATGGCCTCACTTGCTGCACGGCGTGACACTGCATGGCATTTACCGTGTCTTTCAATGTAGACCGGACAATGAGGGGACCAGCTCAAGAGCAAAGATCATAGAGCGGGTCAGCGGGCAATGGATAACAGGACAGCAGGCGATGGAGCTTACTCCTGTGTCAGTGCAAGTAACCTCAATTGGTATTGTCATTCAATAAGATCACAGCTGATTCAACTTGTCCCAGTATGCTCCCGTTTTTCAGTCATTCAGAATGGAGGAGATCTGGAAGCCTTGGGCAAATTGAATTGTCACTCTTATTTATTTATCTATTTATCTGGTTATTTATTTATTTATTTGAGCATGAGAAATTCTATGTCCCACCAGCATTTTTTCAAAATTTAACAACTCAAAATGGGGATGTGTCTTCGGCGCAGGTGCGTCTTCATTGCCGGGAAAGGCGGTATTTTTCTCTTTTTGAACTTTTGTTGGCTTTCATCTCTTTAAAAACTTGCCCTTGTAAAATGTTTATGATTGCAATACTTCATATGTTTGCTTTTCCTTTTTGTACTGTATAATATGTAACCTGAGATTTTGTAACTTGTTTGATATCTTCAATTATTTGTACATTTCCGTTGTAGTTGTACTGTCCTTGATTTTTGTTAAAAAATGTCTTTAGGAAATGTAAATTTGCCAATGTAACAAAGTGATAAAGAAGGTTAAACACACTTTGTTCCTTCAAACCCAAGTACGAAAGTGGATGCAATTGTCTCAGTGTATATAGCAAGTGTATCTGAGGCAGACTTTGGCAAGTTTCCCTAATTCATTCACTGCTGCCTCAAAATTGGAAAAATGTCCCCAGCAAAGTCCAAATTAGAGACATGTTAAAATAAGCATTCCATCATGACAGGATTTTTTTCACTTACAAACCCTAAATATTTGATTTTGCAAATATTTTTTGAACAATATTATGTGATCAGTATACATGTCATTGGTGTCACAATCATTGAAAGACACATTACTGAAACAGGTCCTTCAGGCCACCAAATCCACACAGTCCATATACCGCCCATTTAACCCTCATCCAACATTAATCCCTTTGTTATTCTCCCTACATTCTGATCAACTTTCACAGATTCTGCTACTCACCTACACATTAGGGGCAATTTACAGTGGCCAATTAACCTATCAACCAGCACGTTCTTGGGATATAGGAGGAAGCTGGAGCACCCGGAGGAAACCCATGCAGTCACGGAGAACGTGCAAACTTCACACAGACAGCACCCAAGGTTAGGACTGAACCCGGGTCTCTGGTGCTGTGATGCAGCAGCTCTACTAGCAGCGTCACTGTCTATTGGAAGTTCGGCATTGTTTCCTCCTTACCTATCCTCTGCTCACTTTAGGTTAAGAATGTATCTTTATTTTTACAATTCTTCAATTTTTGCTTGCCAGATTAAGATATGTATGTAGTTTAATGAGATTGCACCCTTTTGTCTCCTTTTCATTGTAACCTTCCTTATTCTGTCCATCTTCTATTCACAACTCTCACATGTATGTATTTATCACCTCCCAAGCTTTGTTCCATTGCCCCCTCTCCTTACCAGCTTTCTCCCCCCCCCCCCCACTCCAATCAGCCTGAAGAAGGGTGCCGACCCAAAACGTCATCTGTCCATTTCCCTCCACAGATGCTGCTTGATCAGCTGAGGCTATCCAGCACTTTGTTTTTTTTGCTCAAGACTCCAGCATTTGCAGTTCTTGGTGTCTCCATTTGCAGAGGAGAGCACTGACCTCATTTCCTCCCATCCGGGCAGAAAAACCATGCTTTTTTCTTTGTTCCCCCATAAAAGTCGCATCTTTTCTGATGAAAGGATTTACTGCACTCCGATTATCATCCCTATTCCAATTGTGGGTAGGATTGCACTTGTTCTCTGGTTCCACTATACCAGTCTCCAGTTTTCAGAGATCATTCTCCATAATGTCTTCCGCTTTCTGTGTTCCACCGTTAGATAGATTCATCTTCCCTTCTCTCTTTTACAACGTTCCAAGCTTTGTCTTCTCCACCAACATGAATGCATGCTCTTCTTCTCACAATACACTCCAATGCTACTGACTCACTTGCCATAGCTGTACAGTTATCCACTCCCTTCCTGTTTGCAGGGGCTCAAACGTTCCTTGCAGGTGAAGCAGCAATGTATCTGTACTTCCAATTTAGTGAACTGCAGTTGTGTATTTAAAATGTTTCCCCTGCATTGGGGAAAGATAACACATTGTGTGATTACATTGCAGAGCACCACGATTCAATCCTGAGTTGCCCCTGAGCTTACAGTCTGTCACTTTATTATGCCTTCTTTGCTCTGATCTCTGTCTTTGGCTTCTTACATTGGATCAGTGTCAGCTCAACGTAACTCACCTCCTCTTCCAACTTAATACTTTCAGCACCAATAACAAATTTCGCAATTACAATAAATTAGCTAATTTGGATTTGAATTGCACAATTTGTTCTTGCCTGATACTTTTCGATTGTGTTGGTTGTGTCCTCCTTCCCCACAATCCCACAACACTGCCTCTACCACTCTCATTTAGTTAGTATAGCCACAACTTGATTTATTCAATCTCACCTGGTTTTGAATAAAACTGGAAAGCAATGGAGATACTCGGCTGGTCAGGTAGCATCTATGGATACAGATAACATTTTGGATCAATGACTTCATCAGAACTGGAAAATAAGAAATCAAGGTTTCCTTAAGTGGCAACGGTTTGGTGGGGACGTGGGAAGTGAGGGGCGAGGAGTGGTGGGCGTGAGGGGAACAAAAATTTAACAGCTTTAGGATGAGGATGAGTTTCTTCAGGTGCTTTCAGTGCTTTCCAAGAGAAGGAAGTGAATGCTTGTTAATGAGGCTTGGTCACTGGAAGAGTACAAATGGAGGAAGATGAATGAGGGCAGTGTTGAATGAAGAAGTTGAAGATGCTGGGAATCGTCAGAATGCCAGCTAGCACCTGTGAAGAGAGGAAAGTTGCGCTAATGTTTTAGGTGGACAACCTTGCATGGGAAGAGTCAGTTCTGCCACAAACAGTTATGTGAAATCTGGTTATCTGAAATGATACAATTCATTATTGAGTTTTGAGAGTTGCAATGTGCCTGGAAGGAAGACGTGCTGTTTCTCAAGCTGACGCTGCACTTTATTTAAACGGTGTATGAGGTCAAGGTCAGAATGGGAAGGAGAATTAAATTGACAGGATGCTGGAAGCTCATGGTCATCCAAGCAGAAAGAATAGAATTGAACTGCATCGAGGTCGCTCAATCTGCATTCGCTCCCTCCAGAATAAAATCATGAGCACCCAATGCAATGCACTATTTTGTGAATTGCTGCTTCATGTGGAAGGGCTATTTGGGTCCCTGGAGATGAAAAAAGTCAAGATATAAGAACAGGTGTCTGCATCTCCTGCAGATATCTGCATCTCCTGGCTTCCACCTTATTACACATCTTTCCTTTTGTTCTCTCTTCCACTCTTTGGTTTCTCTGCAATTTAAGACTTCTGTCACTCTTATTTCCCTAGTTTTAATGACAGACGAGCAGCCTGAAACCATGTCTTTTTTTTCCTCCACTGATGTTGCCTGACCTGCAGAGTATTTCCAGCACTTTTTGTTTAATGTAGATTTACGCATCTACAGTATTTTACTTTGTGTTGGCAATGTGGCTAGTCCTGAAACACTTGAAGTGTTGCTTCGTAGTGCTTGGCTCTGTATCCTTTGTTGCATTCAGTGAAGTCAGCTCTTTCTTGATAAACCGTAAAATGAATCAAACTGCCAAAAAGATTATCTTCTGTAAGGGTGAAAATCTATAATTAACTCTGGTTAGATTGTGCCATTTGGCACTTGTACTTTTCTCATTGTTGAATTGCCCTTCCTCTTTTGCAAATTTTGTCCTATCACAAACTCAAAAATTTATTGAAATTATTAATCTTGAGTTGTTTTCCCGGACTTATTCGCAATTTGTTTAATCCATTTTGTGTCTTCATACTCTCATTGTGTCAATCTCAGTTATTTGTTCCTGCTTTCTGTGCAATGTGATGTTAAAAGTTTGATTATACCACCATCTGGTGGCACTGTAGGGAAGTATGAAGTGCAGAAATATTCCTGTAAATTGCATATCAATTGAAACTAATAGAAACAATGATGCTGTTTTACAAAAATAAAACATTGTGCTGGAGTAACTCAGCAGATTAGGCAGCATCCCCGGAGAACATGGACAGCTAAACGTTTCAGGTCGGGCCCCATCTTCAGATGGAAGGGTCCCGACCCAAAACGTCACCTACCATGTTCTCCAGAGTTGTTGCCTAACCCGCTGAGTTACTCCAACACTTTGTGTCTTATTTTATTAATTAATGAAAACTGCTATTTACTGTCTAATGTCCCATTGATCATACTTTAGTGTCACTTATAAGCTGTGACAGCATACATTGTTCCTGTTACTGTATCTCAGTGGCTGTCAGATTTGCTTTCTGATTTAAAAAAAATCTTTTAAGCGAATGATTGCAGAATTAGTTTCTATGCATTACTCTGCTGGTATATTCAGAATACTGATCTCTTGTACATTGCACTAATGCATCTCCAGTGTCCTCTTTGCATCCTTCATAACTTTACTAGAACCTATTGACATCCCCATGCTTCATAAAACATCATCCACTGCAATTAATCTTCCTGATACATTCCTACCACCAAAGATGTCATCTGTGTCAGACAGAGTTGAAGATTAATCTTTTTCCCCTAATGCATCTTTAGAACTCCCACTCAGAATTGTGAAATTTAATTATAGCAAATGTTCAAGACAGGAATAGATTTCTGATCTGAGGGAAAACCTGAGGGTTATGGGGTTCAGGTAGGAAATTGCATCTGTGTGCAAGAAAAGATCAGTCATGGAGACATGAGAATGCAGATGCTGGAATCTGGAACGAAAAACAATCTGCTCAAGCAACTCTGCATTGGAGTGGCATCTGAGGGGGGGGGGGGGGGGATTGTCAGCATTTCGTGTCTAGACCTTTAATCAGGGCTGAGAGAGAAGGTAGCGGAGATGAGACATCAAACATGATCTTACTGAATGGTGGAGGCTTGAGACGACAAATGGGCTGTCCCTGTTCCTTAAATTCTTATTATTGCTTCCTCCATTACCCTCCCAGCATCTATTGTTTACTCCAAGTTGGATTTGTCCATGAAATGTTCCCTCTGTTCCCATAATTGCCTGATATCTTCCTTTACACTTTCAATATATCCCAGGAATCCAAATAAACTTCCTCTTTCTTGCATTATTGCCTGTGTCATATTCAAAATGAAGCCATCAGCCTGAGACATCAAATCTTTTTCTCCCATTCAGTTGTCCATCGTAATGAGTATTTCCAGCATCTTCTGTCTCTATTTGAGATTTCCAAAATTTACATTGTTTTGATTTCTGATATTGAATGACTGTTCCTTCATTAAAAATTCCTTAAGCAAACCTTTTTGCTCGCCATCCCTTCAATCTGATGTACTAGAAGCATTAACAAAAAAAATCTCATGCAGTGCCCTCCATAATGTTTGGGACTAAAACCCCTCATTTATTTATTTGCCTCCGTATGCCACATTTTGAGATTTGTAATAGAAAAAATCACATGTGGTTACATTGTCAGATTTTAATAAAGGCCATTTTAATACATTTTGGTTTCACCATGTAGAAATTACAGCAGTGTTTGTTTATACATAGTCCCCAAATTGCAGGGCACTAAAATGTTTGGGACACATGGCTTTACAGGTGTTTGTAAATGCTCAGGTGTGTTTAATTGCCTCCTTCATGCAGGTGTAAGAGAGCTCTCAGCACCTAGTCCTTCCTCCAGTCTTTCCATCTCCTTTGGAAACCCTTATTGCTGTTTATCAACATGAGGACAAAGTTGTGCCAATGAAAGTCAAAGAAGCCATTATGAGACTGAGAAACAAGAATAAAACGGAGACATCAGGCAAACCTTAGGCTTACCAAAATCAACTGTTTGGAACATCATTAAGTAGAAAGAGAGCACAGGTGAGCTTACTAATCGCAAAGGGACTGGCAGGCCAAGGAAGACATCCACAGCTGATGACCGAAGAATTCTCTATAATAAAGAACAATCCCCAAACCTGTCCGACAGATCAGAAACATTCTTCAGGAGTCAGGTGTGGATTTGTCAATGACCACTGTCCACAGAAGACTTCATGAACAGAAATACAGAGGCTACACTGCAAGATGCAAACCACTGGTTTGCCACAAAAATAGGATGGCCAGGTTCCAGTTTGCCAAGAAGTACTTAAAAGAGCAACCACAGTTCTGGAAAAAGAGCAAAGTATGTAGGCGAGAAGGAACTGCCCAAGATCCAAAGCATACCACCTCATCTGTGAAACACGGTGGTAGGGGTGTTATGGCCTGGGCTTGTATGGCTGCTGAAGGTACTGGCTCACTTATCTTCATTGATGATACAACTGCTGATGGTAGTAGCATAATTAATTCTGAAATGTATAGACACATCCTATCTGCTCAAGTTCAAACAAATGCCTCAAAACTCATTGGCCGGCGGGTCGGCAAGACAATGATTCCAAACATACTGCTATAGCATCAAAGGAGTTTTTCAAAGCTAAAAAATGGTCAATCTGAACCCAATTGAGCATGCCTTTTATATGCTGAAGAGAAAACTGAAGGGGACTAGCCCCCAAAACAAGCATAAGCTAAAGATGGCTGCAATACAGGCCTGGCAGAGCATCATCAGAGAAGACACGCAGCAACTGGTGATGTCCATGAACCGCAGACTTCAAGCAGTCATTGCATGCAAACCATATGCAGCAAAATACTAAACATAACTACTTACATTAACATGACATTGCTGTGTCTCAAACATTATGGTGCCCTGAAATGGGGGGACTGTATAAACACTGCTGTAATTTCTACATGGTGAAACCAAAATGCATAAAAATGGCCTTTATTAAAATCTGATAATATGCACTTTAACCACATGTGATTTTTTTCTATTACGTATCTCAAATTGTGGAGTACAGAGGCAAATAAATATATGATGGGTCTTTGTCGCAAACATTATGAAGGGCACTGTACATGGGTCATGTTCATTTTCTGCTGATGCCGAAAGAACAATTATGTTCTAATTTCCACTGCAGGTTGTAGGGGCAGAAAATTGAATTTATCAAAATTAGGCCCACTTGGTTGTCAGTATTTTGGTTATAATCTGTTCATTTATTAAAGGAAGATAAACCAAAATCCATAGCTAGGTGTATTTTGTTGAGGTCCTACACACTTTAAAAATTGATTTTATAATATTTTAAAGGTTACATAATGTGGTTTTGGTCAACTTGTAAAGAGTCCTTCCACTTTAATATTTTATATTTAGTTATATAATTCAGCAATATAATACTTTAATCCTATGTTCATTTTCAGTTACCGGCTAATAAGGATGCATTCAGGAAGACATGGAACCCCAAGTACACACTACGGAGTCACTTTGATGGAGTACGTGCATTAGCTTTCCATCCTGTAGAGCCTGTGCTGGTTACAGCCTCTGAAGACCACACGCTTAAACTCTGGAATCTACAGAAAACTGTCCCTGCCAAAAAGTATGTTTTTAGTTGTTTTTAAACTATTACATATTTATATGTCAGGTAGAGTTGGTATGTGTTAAGCACTGCCACATTTCCTGGGTCTAAGTTGACGTAGCAAAGCATAATTTTACATTAGAGGCACATCCTTGTATTGACACCACTCCCTGCTTTGGCCACCTGTGGGAACCATTTAAAACAAACACCATTGTTGTTGAACTATATTAAGGAGGATTCTCTGCCTCAGTCAGGACCCTTTGGTGAAATTTGTGATCGGAGCATAGACAGATCAATTTTTGCCGATGTTATTTAAAAAGCTTTCCACTTCTAACTATAATAAAGGCAGAAAATGTTGCAAAAACTTCAGATAACCCCAATCCATCCATTCACCAGGATCCTCCCACATATACCATTCTTTCCCATGCCACATTCCCTTCCTCTCACTCACTTTCTTGCTCACCCAAGAAAGACACACGGGATAGGCAGCATGTCAGGAGAGAAGGAATGGGTGACGTTTCGGGTTGAGACCCTTCTTCAGACTGCTCACCCATTCCATCTGCCCATCTACAAACTCCTCCCATTGAGTCTCCTCCCGCATTGTTCCCATCTGCCTGCCCTACGTCCCTTATTTAGTCCCACACTAAACCTACCTATCCATCTAATGGCTGTGGATCCATTATCCTGTTGATGGATCCATTATCTTTAGCCACTGGTTACCTCCACCAATCCCGTTCAGCCTCTGTTGGAATCTCCACACATTTATTTCTTATGTAATTCCATCTACAACTCCTCACCTGGATCCACCAATGTTATGCCAGCTCTTTCCCATACCACTTAACTCTTTAAACGGGCTCAAAATCACTTCGAATTCTATTTTATTTTCTGTAAGCAGAGTTTCTGTAGGGATTGAGGAAAAATTGGGAGATTTTAATGGAGAGGGTCGGAAAAGAGAACTTTTGCAGGCAAAATTGATTTATAAATGGCCAACTGTGTTTTGTATTTAAAACCAGTT
>CAUPSL010001373.1:2500-37025 GCA_963514005.1 Raja brachyura
AGATGCAGGAAGATTGTTCCTGATGTTGGGGAGGTCCAGGACAAGGGGTCACACATGAATTGGAAGATAGGGGGCGCCGTCCTGTATGGTGTGGCTGCCCAGCCTGCAGCTGTGTGTTTTTCACCCTTTTCTTTATTTTAGTGTGTTAAAGTGTTTTTGGAGTCTAGTCTTTTTTATGTGGGGGTGAGGGGGGTGGGGGGGGAAGGGGGAAGCTACTTTTCCTGGTCCCTACTTGGTCGGAGAGGCAGCTTTTCTCCGGGCTGCATCTTCCACCCGTCCTCGCGGCCTACCAGCGGGCCTGGAGCGGCGTTTCCTGAGGGGACCGCCCAGAACCTCGGCTTCGGCAGCGGCGGTGCGCCATCGCGAGACAGAGCCGGGCGATGCCTTGCCTGGGTCGCCGCGCTGGAACCCCGGTGAGCTGAGACCGCCCGAGACAAACATCGCGGAGCCGCGGGTCTGTGGAGCGGCCAGCGGTGCTGAACTTTAACATCGGGAGCCAGTGGGGGAGCTCCGTCCAGCGCGGCCTTGTCGGCTTCGGAAGCCGCGGACTCCGGTAAGGAAGCGGCCGTTCCAAGTGTCCCAAGCCGCTGAGAGGATTCTCCCGACGCCGGAGCACCATCACCCAGCGAGAACGGACTGGAACATCGGGCCTCCGTGAAGGCGACTGTGGAGGCCTCAATAGGCCTGACATGGGTTGGGGACTGGACTTTGTGCCTTCCCTAATAATGGGAACCATTGTGGGGGGATGTTTTTATGTTCAAATCTCTTTATTAGTGTTGTGTCTGTATTCTTTATTTTATGTGCTGCATGACAAGAAGCATTTCACTGCACCAATTGGTGAATGTGACAAATAAACTAGCCTTGAACCTTGAACACAGTTTAAGGATAAGGGGGAAATCCTTTAGGACCGAGATGAGGAAAACATTTTTTTTCACGCACAGAGAGTGGTGAATCTGTGGAATTCTCTGCCACAGAAGGTAGTTGAGGCCAGTTCATTGGCTATATTTAAGAGGGAGTTAAATGTGGCCCTTGTGGCTAAAGGCATCAGGGGGTATGGAGAGAAGGCAGGTACGGGATACTGAGTTGGATGATCATATTGAATGGCGGTGCAGGCTCGAAGGGCCGAATGGCCTCTACGCTTGCACCTATTTTCTATGTTTCTATGTTAACCAATCAGCTGGGCAGGAGGCGGGCCGACTGAATTTGGGCATCGGGTGGCGTTAGGCAGGGTGTTGGCGCGCGAAGATTTCGCCCGCTGCCAGAATTTCGGGGCTCCGCGCTTCTAAGTGGGACCGCCCACCCCCCCCCCCCCAAACGGTGCCCGTACGCCTCAAGCGACCACGAGGTCGCGTAGATTTGCGAGCCAAGGTCGCGTAAGTGGGACAGGCCCTTGAAGGTTTATCCCCGAAAACAGACAGGGCGGGTAAAGCCCCCTGTCCCACTCTCACGACCTCTGCCGAGTTTGCCCGGGATTCATACTGGCAGCATGGTTGCCACAGCAGGATCGGTCGGTGGGGGCGCTGCCGGCGGGCAGCCCTGCCAGCAGCGTGGTTGTTTTTCAACTTTTTGGGGTTTCTGTATGTCTTAATGTATGTTTTTAATGTTTCTCGGTGTGTCTTGTGCGGGGGGGGAGTAAGGGGGAAACCGTTTTGGTCGCCTCCTCCAGGGAAGAGGCGACTTTTTCCGCCGTGGCCTAACATCGAGGATCGGTGCGGCCCTTCCCGGAGACGCGCCCGGGGTTTTGGCTGCGTGCGTCTCCATGTGTGTGTGTGTGTGTGTGTGTGTGTGTGGGTGTGTGTCTCCGTGTGTGTGCGTGTGTCTCCGTGTGTGTGTGTGTCTCCGTGTGTGTGTGTGTGTCTCCGTGTGTGTGTGTGTGTGTGTCTCCGTGTGTGTGTGTGTGTGTCTCCGTGTGTGTGTGTGTGTGTGTCTCCGTGTGTGTGTGTGTGTGTAGGTGTGTGTGCGTGCGGGTGTGTGTGTGTAGGTGTGTGGGTGTTAGTGTGTGTGGGTGTGAGTGTGTGTGGGTGTGTTGTGTGTGGGTGTGTTGTGTGTAGGTGTGTGTGTGTGTGTAGGTGCGTGTGTGTGGGTGTGTGTGTGTCTGTAGGTGTGTGCATGTGTGTGTGTGTGTAGGTGTGTGTATGCGTGTGTCTCGGTGTGCGTTTTGTAGGTGTGTGTGTGTGTGTGTCTGTAGGTGTGTGTAGGTGTGTGTATGCATGTGTCTCAGTGTGTATGCGTGTGTGTGTGTGTGTATGCGTGTCTCAGTGTGCGTGTGTGCGTGTATGCGTGTGCCTCGGTGTGTGTGTGTGTGTGTGTGTGTGTGTGTGTGTGCGTAGGTGTGTGACTCGCTGAGTGCGTGTAGGTGTGTGTGGGTGTGCGCACATGTGAGAGAGGCGTGGGACAGTGCGGAGGGAGCGTCACTCCCTCTGACCCCCACCGACGTCTCTAAAGCCCATTTGCGCAAACGCTCACGACCCACGTACCTTTTCTTCGCGATCTCGTTCTGCCTCTTCACCTTCTCCTCTTCAAACTCCCTGATGTTCCTCACCCCGATCTCGCCGCAGAACTCCTCGAATACCTCGTCCTCCACCTGGGGAAGGAAAGCTGCCATTTTAAAAAACATTTTAGCTGCCATTTTAGCAACCATTTTAGCAACCGTATTTGGTGCCATTTTAGCAACCGTTTTAGCTGCCATTTTAGCAACCGTTTTAGCTGCCATTTTAGCAACCGTTTTAGCTGCCACTTTAGCTGCCATTTTAGCAACCGCATTTGGTGCCATTTTAGCTGCCATTTTAGCAACCCCCTCCTCAAGACAGAAGTTGATAAAAGGGCAGCACAGTGGCGACTGGGAGAGAGAGAGAGAGACAGAGTGAGACAGAGAGAGAGAGACAGAGAGAGAGACAGCGAGAGAGACAGAGAGAGAGACAGCGAGAGAGACAGAGAGAGAGACAGAGAGAGACAGAGACAGAGAGAGACAGAAACAGAGAGAGAGAGAGCGAGAGAGACAGAGAGAGAGACAGCGAGAGAGACAGAGGGAGAGACAGCGAGAGACAGAGACAGAAACAGAGAGAGATAGACAGAGAGAGAGAGAGAGAGAGAGAGAGAGACAGCGAGAGAGACAGCGAGAGAGAGACAGAGATAGAGAGAAACAGAGAGAGAGAGAGACAGAGAGAGACAGAAACAGAGAGAGAGACAGAGAGAGAGAGACAGAGAGAGAGAGAGAGACAGAGACAGACAGACAGAGACAGACAGAGACAGAGAGCGACAAAGAAGGAGACAGAGAGAGAGACAAAGAGACAGAGAGAGAGAGAGAGACAGAGAAAATCGGCCTTTTGAGCCAGCACCGCTATTCATTGTGATCGTCCCCAATCAATAACCCGTTCGTGCCTTCTCCCCATATCCTTTGACTCCGCTAGCCCCTATCTAGCTCTCTCTTGAAAGCATCCAGAGAACCGGCCTCCACCGCCCTCTGAGGCAGAGAATTCCACAGACTCACAACTCTCTGTGAGAAAAAGTGTTTCCTTGTCTCCGTTCTAAATGACTGACCCCTTATTCTTAAACTGTGTGTGTGTGGCCCCTGGTTCTGGACTCCCCCAACATCGGGAACATAGGTTCAAGGTGAAGGGGAAAAGATTTAATAGGAATCCGAGGGGTAATTTTTTCTACACTGAGGGTGGTGGGTGTATGGAACGAGCTGTCAGCCTCAACGAGGAAGTAGTTGAGGCTGGGGACTATCCTGTCGTTTAAGAAACAGTTGGACAGGTACATGGATAGGACAGGTTTGGAGGGATATGGACCAAATGCGGGCAGGTGGGACTAGTGTAGATGGGGCATGTTGGTCGGGGTGGGACTCGTGTAGATGGGGCATGTTGGTCGGGGTGGGACTAGTGTAGATGGGGCATGTTGGTCGGGGTGGGACTAGTGTAGATGGGGCATGTTGGTCGGGGTGGGACTAGTGTAGATGGGGCATGTTGGTCGGGGTGGGACTAGTGTAGATGGGGCATGTTGGTAGGGGTGGGACTAGTGTAGATGGGGCATGTTGGTCGGGGTGGGACTAGTGTAGATGGGGCATGTTGGTCGGGGTGGGACTAGTGTAGATGGGGCATGTTGGTCGGAGTGGGACTAGTGTAGATGGGGCATGTTGGTCGGGGTGGGACTAGTGTAGATGGGGCATGTTGGTCGGGGTGGGACTAGTGTAGATGGGGCATGTTGGTCGGGGTGGGACTAGTGTAGACGGGGCATGTTGGTCGGAGTGGGATTAGTGTAGATGGGGCATGTTGGTCGGGGTGGGACTAGTGTAGATGGGGCATGTTGGTCGGGGTGGGACTAGTGTAGATGGAGCATGTTGGTCGGAGTGGGACTAGTGTAGACGGGGCATGTTGGTCGAGGTGGGACTAGTGTAGATGGGACAGGTTGGCCGGTGTGGGCGGGTTGGGCCAAAGGGCCTGTTTCCACACTGCATTATTCTATGACTCTAAGAGTAGCAGCCCCAGCACCGTACGCTTGGAGAACTCCACCTTCATTGTGTGCAGTTTTGGTCCCCTAATTTGAGGAAGGACATTCTTGCTATTGAAGCAATAGTCCAGCGTAGGTTCAGCAGGTTAATTCCCGGGATGGCGGGACTGTCATACGCTGAGAGAATGGAGCGGCTGGGCTTGTACACTCTGGAGTTCAGAAGGATGAGAGGGGACCTCATTGAAACATATAAGATTGTTAAGGGTTTGGACACGCTAGAGGCAGGAAACATGTTCCCGATGTTGGGGAAGTCCAGAACCAGGGGCCACAGTTTAAGAATAAGGGGTCGGGATGTTCAAGAAGGAACTGCAGATGGTCTGAAGAAGGGTTTCGGCCCGAACCTTTGCCTATTTTCTTAGCTCCATAGATGCTGCCGCACCAGCTGAGTTTCTCCAGCATTTTTGTCTACCTTAAGAATAAGGGAGTCGACCATTTAGAACGGAGATGAGCAAACACATTTTCTCACAGAGAGTGGTGAGTCTGTGGAATTCTCTGCCTCAGAGGGCGGTGGAGGCCGGTTCTCTGGATGCACGTTCAAGAGAGAGCTGGATAGGGTTCTTAAAGATAGCGGAGTCAGGGGATATGGGGAGAAGGCAGGAACGGGGAACTGATTGGGGATGATCAGCCGTGATCACAGTGAATGGCGGAGCTGGCTCGAAGGGCCGAATGGCCTCTCCTCCTGCACCTGTTGTCTGCTGTCACCTCACCTGGTTCATCTTCTCCTTCAGCTCCTTCATCTCGCGGTCCCGAGCCTGGATGGTGCGCTTGATGTCGTTGATCTTGGGTCCGAAGTTGGCCAGCTCGCTCTCCAGCTTGGACTTCTCCTGCAGTGCGGGGAGGAGAGCAAGGGCAGGAATGAGGGAGATGGGGAAGGGGCAGGCGGGTGGGAGCGTCCGATCGGTCGAGTTGCTGCCTCACGGCGCCAGAGACCCGGCTTCCATCCCGACCACGGGTGCTGTCGGTACGGAGTTTGCACGTTCTTCCCGTGACCGGCGTGGGTTTTCTCCGGGTGCTCCGGTTTCCTCCCACACTCCACAGGCATGCAGGTTTGTAGGTTAAATTGGTTTGCTACTGAATGTAAAATTGGCCCTAGTGTGTGTGGGATAGTGTTAGTGATCGGCACGGAGTCGGTGGGCCGAAGGGCCTGTTTCCGCTCTGTATCTCTGAACTAAACTAGTGTGTGAACGGGCGATCGCTGGCCGGCACGGACTCGGTGGGCCGAAGGGCCAGTTTCCGCGCTGTATCTCCCAACGAAACTAGTGTGTGAACGGGCGATCTGACAGAAAGAGGTCAATGGTCACACCGCTGGGGTGTAAACTACCCAGGCGAAATATGAGGTGCTGCTCTTCCAATTTGCGCTGGGCCTCACTCTGACCATGGAGGAGGCCCAGGACCGAGAGGTCGGATTGGGAATGGGAGGGGGAGTTGAAGTGCTGAGTCACCGGGAGATCAGGTTGGTTAAGGCGGACTGAGCGGAGGTGTTCGGCGAAACGATCGCTTGGTCTCGCCGACATAGAGAAGTCGACACCTGGAACAGCTGGATACAGTCGATGAGGTTGGAGGAGGTGCAGGTGGACCTCTGCCCCACCTGGAACGACTGCTTGGGGTCCTTGGATGGAGTCGAGGGGGGAGGTAAAGGGACAGGTGTTGCATCTCCTGCCGTTGCAGAGGGAAAAGTGCCCGGGGAGGGGGTGGTTGGGGTGGGAAGGGACAAATTGACCAGGGACTTCCGGAGGGAAAAGCGGATACGGTAGATGAGATCAGATAGGTTAAAAGCCTTGTCCCACGGTACGAGTTCATTCCAAGAGCTCTCCAGAGCTTGCCCAGATTCGAACTCGGTGAGTTACGGTAATGGCCGATGGTCGGTACGCATGGACATTTTCCGACACGTTGAAAAATCTTCACGAGTCTTCCCGAGTACCTGCCGTTAACGTTATGTGCCGCTAAGAGACGTCCCCGAGCTCCGGCGTACCCGCTACGTTCATTCACCGTGCTTACCACGAGTTTGATTTTTTTAAACTCGGGAGAAACAGAAAATAGGTGCAGGAGTAGAGGCCATTTGGCCCTTCGAGCCTGCACCGCCATTCAATATGATCACGGCTGATCATCCAACTCAGTATCCCGTACCTGCCTTCTCTCCATACCCCCTGATCCCTTTAGCCACAAGTGCCACATCTAACACCCTCTTAAATATAGCCAATGAACTGGCCTCAACTACCTTCTGTGGCAGAGAATTCCACAGATTCACCACTCTCTGTGTTCTCGGTTCTAAAAGACTTCCCCCTTATCCTTAAACTGTGACCCTTTGTTCTGGATTTCCCCAACATGTCCAACCCCTTAAGAATTTTGTACTTTTCTATAAGATCCCCCCTCAATCTTCTAAATTCCAGCGAGTACAAGCCGAGTCTATCCAGTCTTTCTTCATATGGAAGTCCTGACTTCCCAGGAATCAGTCTGGTGAACCTTCTCTGTACTCCCTCTATGGCAAGAATGTCTTTCCTCAGATTAGGAGACCAAAACTGTACGCAATACTCCAGGTGTGGCCTCACCAAGACGCTGTACAACTGCAGTAGAACCTCCCTGCTCCTATACTCAAATCCTTTTGCTATGAATGCCAACATACCATTTGCTTTCTTCACTGCCTGCTGTACCTGCACGCCAACTTTCAGTGACCGGTGTACAAGGACACCCAGGTCTCGCTGCACCTCCCCCTTACCAAACCTAACCCCATTGAGATAATAATCTGCCCCCTTGTTTTTGCCGCCAAAGTGGATAACCTCACATTTATCTATATTATGCTGCATCTGCCCACTCACTCAACCTGTCCAGGTCACCCTGCAACCTCCTAACATCCTTGTCACAGTTCACACTGCCACCCAGCTTTGTGTCATCCGCAAACTTGCCAGTGTTGCTCCTAATTCCCTCTTCCAAATCGTTAATATATATGGTAAACAGTTGCGGCCCCAACACCGAGCCTTGCGGCACTCCACTCGCCACTGCCTGCCATTCTGCAAAGGACCCGTTCACTCCTACTCTTTGCTTCCGGTCTGCCAACCAATGTTCTATCCACGTCAACACCCTGCCCCCAATAACATGTGCTCTAATTTTGGTCACAAATGAACTGGTACTGTGGGACAGGGCTTTTAGACGGACTGAGGAGAGGTGGGTCTAGCAATCGGCCGTGATTGAATGGCGGAGCGGACGGGACGGGCTGGGCCGGACGGCCTGATTCTGCTCCTGTGAGGGGCGGTGAATCTGCGGGGGGGGGGGGGGGGCACCCTCACCTGCATGTTGAGGGACAGATGGCGGGTCTTGGTCTGGTCCAGGTCGCTCTGCGAGTACTTGAGCCGCATCTGCAGCCCATGCGCCTGCGACTGCACCTGCCGCAGCTCCGCCTCCTTGCGTTTGATCTTCATCTGCTCCTGTTGCGGGGAAACAAATGCGACGGGGTCAGTGTAAATGGCGGCGGGGCGGTGGAGAGGGAGAGGGGGGCTTGCCGTACCCCCCCCCCCCCCACACCCCTTGGACAAGAGTTGCTGCCTCACGGCGCCGGAGACTCGGGTTCCGTCCCCGACCACGGACCGCGCCGGCTGCGCGGAGTTTGCACGTTCTCCCCGTGACCTGCTCTCATATCTCTCCCCCTTCTCATAGACAATAGAGGATAGGTACAGGAGGAGGCCATGGCCTTCAGCTCGCTCGCCCAGCCCGAGATCACCCCCGACTTCTGGAAGAGGAGGATGTTGGGGGAAGTCCAGAACCAGGGGCCGCGCACACAGTTTAAGAATAAGGGTTACACAAAAAGCTGGAGAAGCTCAGCGGGTGCAGCAGCATCTAAGGAGCGAAGGAGATAGGCGACGTTTCGGGTCGAGACCCTTCTTCAGACTGAGGGGGTCCCCTAATTTGAGGAAGGACATCCTTGCTATTGAGGGAGCCCAGCGTAGGTTCACCAAGTTAATTCCCGGGATGGCGGGACTGTCATACGCTGAGAGAATGGAGCGGCTGGGCTTGTACACTCTGGAGTTTAGAAGCATGAGAGGGGATCTCATCGAAACATGTAAGATTGTTGAGGGCTTGGACACGCTAGAGGCAGGAAACATGTTCCCGATGTTGGGGGAGTCCAGAACCAGGGGCCACACACACACACAGTTTAAGAATAAGGGGTCGGCCATTTAGAACGGAGACGAGGAAACACTTTTTCTCACAGAGAGTTGTGAAGGGCCTGTTTCCGCGCTGTGTCTCTAAACGCAAGCAAGTCTGAGGTTGTCCTACCCCATCCAATAGATAACAATAGACAATAGGTGCAGGAGTAGAGGCCATTCGGCCCTTCGAGCCAGCACCACCATTCACTGTGATCACGGCTGATCATCCCCAATCAGTTCCCCGTTCCTGCCTTCTCCCCATATCCCCTGACTGCGCTATCTTTAAGAGCCCTATCTAGCTCTCTCTTGAAAAAGCATCCAGAGAACCGGCCTCCACCGCCCTCTGAGGCAGAGAATTCCACAGACTCACAACTCTCTGTGAGAAAAAGTGTTTCCTCGTCTCCGTTCTAAATGGCCAACCCTTTATTCTTAAACTGTGTGTGTGGCCCCTGGTTCTGGACTCCCCAAACATCGGGAACATGTTTCCTGCCTCTAGCGCGTCCAAGCCCTCAACAATCTTACATGTTTCGATGAGATCCCCTCTCATGCTTCTAAACTCCAGAGTGTACAAGCCCAGCCGCTCCATTCTCTCAGCGTATGACACTCCCGCCATCCCGGGAATTAACCTGGTGAACCTACGCTGGGCTCCCTCAATAGCAAGAATGTCCTTCCTCAAATTAGGGGACCAAAACTGCACACAATATTCCAGGTGTGGTCTCACCAGGGCCCTGTACAACTGCAGAAGGACCTCTTTGCTCCTGTACTCAACTCCTCTTGTTATGAAGGACAACAGGCCATTCTTATATGTTTCAACGAGATTCCCTCTTATCCTTCTAAACTCCAGAGTGTACAAGCCCAGCCGCTCCATTCTCTCAGCGTATGACAGTCCCGCCATCCCAGGAATTAACCTGGTGAACCTACGCTGGGCTCCCTCAATAGCACGAATGTCCTTCCTCAAATTAGTGTTTTGCTTTGCACCCAAGTCTTGCTCGGGCCTGGAGAGGCCAAACTGAGGATGGGCGGCCTTCTCCCCGGGCTATGAACTGACGCCATCTCCTCCACCCTCCCCCCCCCCCCCGCCCGCTGCCCCCTTTACCTTCAGCTCCTCCGTCAGCTTCTCCTTCTTGCTCTTCAGCTTCTCCACCGCCTTCTCGTCCCAACGCCGGGCCTTGGCCTTCAGGTCGCTCGCCCCGCCCGAGATCACCCCCGACTTCTGGAAGAGGGTCCCGTCCAGGGCCACCGTCTACAAGGCAGCGCAAGGGTTAAACGCAACGGCCGCAGGAGCCCGCATCAGGCACTGGTTTGCTCTGCGTCTCGGTGTAGATCAACCTCATCACCGCACGGTGTGGGACCAGCTCCGGGTACCAACACCATGGCTCTGGGTGGGGCAAGTTGGCTAGTACGGGCAGGTAGGGCGGAAGGGCCTGCTTCCACACTGCGTAACTCTAGGTCTGGACAAGCTTAGATGGGGCATGTTGGCTAGTGTGGGCCTGTTTCCATACTTTGGGACTGGGGTAGATGGGGCATGTTGGCTAGTGTGGGCCTGTTTCCGTACTGTGGGGCTAGTGTAGATGGGGCATGTTGGCTAGTGTGGGCCTGTTTCCATACTGTGGGGCTAGTGTAGATGGGGCATGTTGGCTAGTGTGCGCCTGTTTCCGTACTGTGGGACTAGGGTAGATGGGGTATGTTGGCTAGTGTGGGCCTGTTTCCATACTGTGGGACTAGTGTAGATGGGGCATGTTGGCTAGTGTGGGCCTGTTTCCATACTGTGGGACTGGGGTAGATGGGGCATGTTGGCTAGTGTGGGCCTGTTTCCATACTGTGGGACTGGGGTAGATGGGGCATGTTGGCTAGTGTGGGCCTGTTTCCATACTGTGGGGCTAGTGTAGATGGGGCATGTTGGCTAGTGTGCGCCTGTTTCCGTACTGTGGGACTAGGGTAGATGGGGTATGTTGGCTAGTGTGGGCCTGTTTCCATACTGTGGGACTGGGGTAGATGGGGCATGTTGGCTAGTGTGGGCCTGTTTCCATACTGTGGGACTGGGGTAGATGGGGCATGTTGGCTAGTGTGGGCCTGTTTCCGTACTGTGGGGCTAGTGTAGATGGGGCATGTTGGCTAGTGTGGGCCTGTTTCCGTACTGTGGGACTGGGGTAGATGGGGCATGTTGGCTAGTGTGGGCCTGTTTCCATACTGTGGGGCTAGTGTAGATGGGGCACGTTGGTCGGTGTGGGCCTGTTTCCATACTGTGGGACTAGCGTAGATGGGGCATGTTGGCTAGTGTGGGCCTGTTTCCATACTGTGGGACTAGTGTAGATGGGGCATGTTGGCTAGTGTGGGCCTGTTTCCGTACTGTGGGGCTAGTGTAGATGGGGCATGTTGGCTAGTGTGGGCCTGTTTCCGTACTGTGGGACTGGGGTAGATGGGGCATGTTGGCTAGTGTGGGCCTGTTTCCGTACTGTGGGGCTAGTGTAGATGGGGCATGTTGGCTAGTGTGGGCCTGTTTCCGTACTGTGGGACTGGGGTAGATGGGGCATGTTGGCTAGTGTGGGCCTGTTTCCGTACTGTGGGGCTAGTGTAGATGGCGCATGTTGGCTAGTGTGGGCCTGTTTCCATACTGTGGGGCTAGTGTAGATGGGGCATGTTGGCTAGTGTGGGCCTGTTTCCGTACTGTGGGACTGGGGTAGATGGGGCATGTTGGCTAGTGTGGGCCTGTTTCCGTACTGTGGGACTGGGGTAGATGGGGCATGTTGGCTAGTGTGGGCCTGTTTTCGTACTGTGGGGCTAGTGTAGATGGCGCATGTTGGCTAGCATGGCCAAGTTGGGCCGAAGGGCCTGTTTCCGCGCTGTGTAACTCGAGGTGTTGCTAGTGTAGATGGGGCATGTTGGGCTGAAGGACCTATTTCCGTATTGTGGGACTGGCGTAGATGGGGCATGTTGGCTAGTATGGGCAAGTTGGGCCGAAGGGCCTGTTTCCGCGCTGTGTAACTCTAGGCAGGACTAGTGCAGATGGGGCATGTTGGTCTGTGTAGGCCGAAGGGCCTGTTTCCGTACTGTGGGATTAGTGTGGATGGGGCATGTGGCTAGTGCAGGTAAGTTGGGCTGAAGGGCCTGTTTCCGTACTGTGAGACTAGCGTAGAAGGGGCACGTTGGTCGGTGTGGGCCTGTTTCCGTACTGTGGGACTAGTGTAGATGGGGCACGCTGGTCGGTGTGGGCCTGTTTCCGTACTGTGGGACTGGCGTAGAAGGGGCACGCTGGTCGGTGTGGGCCTGTTTCCGTACTGTGGGACTAGTGTAGATGGGGCACGTTGGTCGGTGTGGGCCTGTTTCCGTACTGTGGGACTAGTGTAGATGGGGCACGCTGGTCGGTGTGGGCCTGTTTCCGTACTGTGGGACTGGCGTAGAAGGGGCACGCTGGTCGGTGTGGGCCTGTTTCCGTACTGTGGGACTAGTGTAGATGGGGCACGTTGGTCGGTGTGGGCCTGTTTCCGTACTGTGGGACTAGTGTCGATGGGGCACGCTGGTCGGTGTGGGCCTGTTTCCGTACTGTGGGACTACTGTAGATGGGGCACGCTGGTCGGTGTGGGCCTGTTTCCGTACTGTGGGACTAGTGTAGATGGGGCATGCTGGTCGGTGTGGGCCTGTTTCCGTACTGTGGGACTAGCGTAGAAGGGGCACGTTGGTCGGTGTGGGCCTGTTTCCATACTGTGGGACTGGTGTAGAAGGGGCACGCTGGTCGGTGTGGGCCTGTTTCCGTACTGTGGGACTAGCGTAGAAGGGGCACGTTGGTCGGTGTAGGCCTGTTTCCGCGCGGTTCGACTCCCTGCCCGAACCCCCCCACACCCCGGTTCTCACCTTGTGCCTCTGGGGGCCACCGAAGGCGATGCGGCGAGCATCCTCCACGTTGTCGCACACCAGCGCGTTGCCGCAGGCGTACTGCAGCGCCTTCTTGATGTGCGGCGGTTCGTAGCGGATCACGTCGATCACCAGCTTGCCGCCTCTCAGCTCCCGCAACTTCTCATCAGTGGGTTTAACCTGGGCGCCACAAAATGGCCGCTAGGTCAAAAACTGTACCCCAGTGTTATACAGACACCCCCCCCGTCCCCACCGGCACTGTACCCCAGTGCCAATGCCACAAGCATAGAGGACCAAGTTGGGAATTACAGACCATCGATCGGTAGTGGGGAAACTGCTAGAGTCAGTTATTAAAGATGGGATAGCAGCCCATTTGGAAAGTGGTGAAATCATTCGACAAAGTCAGCACGGATTTACGAAAGGTAGATCATGTCTGACGAATCTTATAGAATTTTTCGAGGATGTAACTAGTAGAGTGGATAAGGGAGAACCAGTGGATGTGGTGTATCTGGACTTTCAGAAGGCTTTCGACAAGGTCCCACATAAGAGATTAGTATGCAAACTTAAAGCACACGGCATTGGGGGTTCAGTATTGATGTGGAAAGAGAACTGGCTGGCAGACAGGGAGCAAAGAGTATAACCATATAACATATAACCATATAACAATTACAGCACGGAAACAGGCCCTCTCAACACTTCCAATCCATGCCGACCATTTATTTTCCCCTAGTCCCATCTACCTGCACTCAGACCATACCCCTCCATTCCCTTCCCGTCCATATACCTATCCACTTTACTTTTAAATGTTAAAATCGATCCTGCCTCCACCACTTCTGCTGGAAGATCATTCCACGCAGCCACCACTCTCTGAGTAAAGAAGTTCCCCCTCATGTTACCCCTAAACTTCAGTCCCTTAATTCTCATGTCATGCCCTCTTGTTTGAATCTTCCCTACCCTCAATGGGAAAAGCTTATCCACGTCAACTCTGTCTATCCCTTTCATCATTTTAAAGACCTCAAACAAGTCATAGAAATATAGAACATAGAAATTAGGTGCAGGAGTAGAGGCCATTCGGCCCTTCGAGCCTGCACCGCCATTCAATATGATCATGGCTGATCATCCAACTCAGTATCCCGTACCTGCCTTCTCTCCATACCCCCTGATCCCCTTAGCCACAAGGGCCACATCTAACTCCCTCTTAAATATAGCCAATGAACTGGCCTCAACTACCCTCTGTGGCAGAGAGTTCCAGAGACCCACCACTCCCTGTGTGAAAAAAGTCCTTCTCATCTCGGTCCTAAAGGATTTCCCCCTTATCCTTAAGCTGTGACCCCTTGTCCTGGATCCTTAAGGAGTCCCCCCTTAACCTTCTGCGCTCCAAAGAATAAAGACCTAACTTGTTCAACCTTTCTCTGTAACTTAGTTGCTGGAACCCAGGCAACATTCTAGTAAATCTCCTCTGTACTCTCTCTATTTTGTTGACATCCTTCCTATAATTAGGCGACCAAGATTGTACACCATACTCCAGAATTGGTCTCACCAACGCCTTGTACAATTTTAACATTACTTCCCTACTCCTATATTCAATGCTCTGATTTATAAAGGCCAGCACACCAAAAGCTTTCTTTACCACCCTATCTACATGCGATTCCACCTTCAGGGAACTAAGCACAGTTATTCCTAGATCCCTCTGTTCCACAGCATTCCTCAATTCCCTACCATTTACCGTGTACGTCCTATTTTGATTTGTCCTGCCAAGATGTAGCACCACACACTTAGGAGGAGAAGTAAACGGGTCGTTTTCACAACGGCAGGCAGTGACTAGTGGGGTACCGCAAGGCTCAGTGCTGGGACCCCAGCTATTTACAATATACATTAATGATCTGGACGAGGGAATTGAATGCAACATCTCCAGGTTTGCGGATGACACGAAGCTGGGGGGGCAGTGTTAGCTGTGAGGAGGATGCTAGGAGACTGCAAGGTGACTTGGATAGGTTTTGTGAGTGGGCAAATGCATGGCAGATGCAGTATAATGTGGATAAATGTGAGGTTGTCCACTTTGGTGGCAAAAACAGGAAAGTAGACTATTATCTGAATGGTGGCTGATTACAAAAAGGGGAGATGCAACGAGACCTGGGTGTCATGGTACACCAGCCGATGTTGGGGGAGTCCAGAACAAGGGGTCACAGTCTAAGGATAAGGGGGAATTCCTTTAGGACCGAGATGAGGAAAACATTCTTTACACAGAGAATGGTGAATCTGTGGAATTCTCTGCCACAGAGGGTAGTTGAGGCCAGTTCATTGGCTATATTTAAGAGGGCGTTAGATGTGGCCCCTTGTGGCTAAAGGGATCAGGGGGTATGGAGAGAAGGCAGGTACGGGATACTGAGTTGGATGATCAGCCATGATCATATTGAATGGCGGTGCAGGCTCGAAGGGCCGAATGGCCTCTACTCCTGCACCTATTTTTCTATGTTTCTAATATGTCACCGCTGCCGCAGCGCTCCGGGCACGGACGGCAGAACTGGCCGCCACATCCGGGGAAGGAAGCAGCTCGGGCGCCTACCTTGCCTACCCTGACGGCACGTGCCTGCCCTCTTCCTACCCCCCCTCCCCCCCCGCCGTTCACTCACCTCGAGGTAGTCGAGTGGCAGGAAGGTCTCGGGCTCTCCGCGCTGCTCCTTGATGTACTGGATGCAGTCACGGCCGGTCTTCTCCGTGTCCACGATGATGGCATCCATGTTCTTGCCCAGAACCTTGGTGACGGCGATCTGGTACTTCTTCTGTGTGGGCTGGCACAGGTCGATCAGGCGCCCAAACTGTGGGCGGAGGGAGGAGGGTGGGAGAAGGAGGGGGAGAGGGAGGAGAAACGGGGGGAGAGAGGGAAGGAGGGTGAGGGGGGGGAGAGAAGGGGGGGAGAGAAGGGGGGGAGAGAGGGGGAGAGAAGGCGGGAGAGAAGGGGGGGAGAGAGGGGGGGAGAGAAGGGGGGGAGAGAAGGGGGGGGAGAAGGGGGAGAGAGAAGGGGGGGAGAGAAGGGGGGGAGAGAAGGGGGAGAGAGGGAGGTGAAGGGGGGGCGAAGGGGAGAGGGCGGAGAGAAGGAGAGAGGGGAAGAGAAGGGGAGGAGAGAGGGGGAGGGAAGGTGGGGAGAGAGGGGGAGAGAAGGGGGAGAGAGGGGGGGAGAGAGGGGGGGAGAGAAGGGGGGGAGAGAAGGGGGGGAGAGAAGGGGGGGAGAGCAGGGGGGGAGAGAAGGGGGAAGAAGGGGGGGAGAGGAGGGGGGGGAGAGGAGGGGGGGGAGAGAAGGGGAAGAAGGGGGAGAGGAGGGAGAGAGGGGGGGAGAGAGGGGGGAGAGAGGGGGGAGGGGGGGAGAGAAGGGGAGACGAGGGGGGAGAGAAGGGGGGGAGAGAAGGGGGGGAGAGAAGGGGGGAGAGAAGGGGGAGAGAGAGGGGGAGAGAAGGGGGAGAGAGAGGGGGAGAGAAGGGGGGAGAGAGAGGGGGAGAGAAGGGGGGAGAGAAGGGGGGGAGAGAAGAGGGGGAGAGAAGGGGAGAGGAGGGGAGAGGAGGGGGGGAGAGAAGGGGGGGAGAGAAGGGAAGGGGGAGAGAGAGGGGGGAGAGAAGGGGGGAGAGAGAGGGGGAGAGAAGGGGGAGAGAAGGGGGGAGAGAAGGGGGAGAGAGAAGGGGGGGAGAGAAGGGGGGAGAGAAGGGGGAGAGAAGGGGGAGAGAAGGGGGAGAGGAGGGGGAGAGAAGGGGGAGAGAAGGGGGGAGAGAAGGGGGGAGAGAAGGGGGAGAGAGAAGGGGGGGAGAGAAGGGGGGAGAGAAGGGGGAGAGAAGGGGGAGAGAGAGGGGGGAGAGAGGGGGGGAGAGAAGGGGGGAGAGAAGGGGGGGAGAGAAGGGGGAGAGAAGGGGGGAGAGAAGGGGGGGAGAGAAGGGGGGGAGAGAAGGGGGAAGAAGGGGGAAGAAGGGGGGGAGAGAAGGGGGGGAGAGAAGGGGGAAGAGAGGGGGGGAGAGAAGGGGGGGGAGAAGGGGGGGGAGGAGGGGGGAGAGAAGGGGGGGAGAGAAGGGGGGGAGAGAAGGGGGAGAGAAGGGGGGAGAGAGGGGGGCAGAAGGCGGGAGAAGGGGGGAGTGAAGGGGGGAGAGAAGGGGGGAGAGAAGGGGGGAGAGAAGGGGGAGAGAAGGGGGGAGAGAGAAGGGGGAGAGAGAAGGGGGGGAGAGAAGGGGGAGAGAAGGGGGAGAGAGAAGGGGGAGAGAGAAGGGGGGAGAGAGGGGGGAGAAGGGGGGGAGAGAAGGGAGAGAAGGGGGGGAGAGAAGGGGGGGAGAGAAGGGGGGAGAGGGGGGAGAGAAGGGGGGGAGAGGAGGGGGGAGGAGGGGGGAGAGAAGGGGGGGAGAGAAGGGGGGGAGAGAAGGGGGAGAGAAGGGGGGAGAGAGGGGGCAGAAGGCGGGAGAAGGGGGGAGTGAAGGGGGGAGAGAAGGGGGGGAGAGAAGGGGGGAGAGAAGGGGGGAGAGAAGGGGGAGAGAAGGGGGGAGAGAGAAGGGGGAGAGAGAAGGGGGGGAGAGAAGGGGGAGAGAAGGGGGGAGAGAGAAGGGGGAGAGAGAAGGGGGGGAGAGAAGGGGGGAGAGAAGGGGGGAGAGAGAGGGGGAGAGAAGGGGAGAGAAGGGGGGAGAGAAGGGGGAGAGAGAAGGGGGGGAGAGAAGGGGGGAGAGAAGGGGGAGAGAAGGGGGAGAGAGAGGGGGGAGAGAGAGGGGGGAGAGAGAGGGGGGAGAGAGGGGGGAGAGAGGGGGGGAAGAAGGGGGGGAGAGAAGGGGGGGGAGAGAAGGGGGAAGAAGGGGGGGAGAGAAGGGGGGGGAGAGAAGGGGGGGAGAGAGGGGGGGGAGAGAAGGGGGAAGAAGGGGGAAGAAGGGGGGGAGAGAAGGGGGGAGAGAAGGGGGAGAGAAGGGGGGGAGAAGGGGGGGAGAGAAGGGGGGGAGAGAAGGGGGGAGAGCAGGGGGGGAGAGAAGGGGGGGAGAAGGGGGGAGAGAGGGGGGGAGAGGGGGGAGAAGGGGGGGAGAGAAGGGGAGAGAAGGGGGGGAGAGAAGGGGGGGAGAGGGGGAGAGAGGGGGAGAAGGGGGGGAGAAGAGGGGAGAGGAGGGGGGGAGAGAAGGGGGGGAGAGAAGGGGGGGAGAGAAGGGGGGAGAGAGAGGGGGGAGAGAGAGGGGGGAGAGAGAGGGGGGAGAGAGAGGGGGAGAGAGAGGGGGGAGAGAGAGGGGGGAGAGAGGGGGGCAGAAGGCGGGAGAAGGGGGAGAGAGGGGGGAGAAGGGGGGGAGAGAAGGGGAGAGGAGGGGGGAGAGAAGGGGGGAGAGAAGGGGGGGAGAGAGGGGGGGGAGAGAGGGGGGGGAGAGAGAGGGGGGGGAGAGAGGGGGAGGGAGTGGGGAGAAGGATTGGAGACGCTTTTAAGGAGAAGCCAGGCAACTTTTAAGAAGGCAGAGATACACAGCTGCGAAGCTCGGCGGACATTTTAACATTCCCGGTCAAAGAAACGTTCTAGACTACAGTAGAATAACTGGGAAGAAATGGATGTTAACATTTTGGAAAGGCCTTATGTCGGAGACCCTACACCTGGAAAGAATCAGATTTGTCCTGATGGACAAACAAGAACGTTTTGTTAGAATATGGTCTTCATTCATCGATTTCTTGAAGGGGCAGATCGGCTCGGCACAGAAACCTAAATGGAACTCAGGATTAAATGAAAAATTATACTTTATAATCTTCGAACCCATCTCCAATGATGTATTATTAATCGAGGGTTACACAAAAAGCTGGAGAAACTCAGCGGGTGCTGCTGCACCCGCTGAGTTTCTGCAGCTTTTTGTGTAACCCTCGATTCTCCAGCATCTGCAGATCCTTCTTTAACACAGGCCATTGTAAGCTGTTTGTAGTGTGAAAATGAGACTTGGGTGGGGGAGAGATAGAGATAGAGAGAGAGGGAATGCCAGGGCCCGAGGGCTGAGGGAGAGGTGGGGAGGGGGAGGAGGCAGCCAGGGTTAGCAGAATTGAGCAAATTCAATGTTCAAGCCCAGAGGATGCAGACTCCCCCAAGCGGAATACGAGGTGCTGCTCCTCCAACTTGCGGTGTTGCCCACTCTGGCCGTGGAGGGGGGGGCCCAGGACCGAGAGGTCGGGTACGGAGACGGAACGGGAGGGGGAGTTGAAGTGCTGAGCCACCGGGAGGCCGGGTTGGTTATTGCGGACCGAGCGGAGGTGTTCGGCGAAAAAAACGATCGCCCAGCCTCCGCTTGGTCTCACCGATGTAGATCAGCCGGCATCTGGAGCAACGGATGCAGTAGATGAGGTTGGAGGAGGTGCAGGTGAACCTCTGTCGGACCTGGAAGGACTGCTTGGGTCCCTGAAAGGAGTGGAGGGGGGGAGGTGAAGGGACTTAATAAATCATCCCATTCTTTTTTTTAATCTGTGGGTTTTTTTCCTCTCTCTTTCTTATTTTCTATCTATATATTTTAAAAATACAAGCAGAATGAATCCATAATTGATAATATTAATAATGTATGGTTGATAGACATGAAATGTTTTTACCATAATATGCGTTTGCTTCCAATAAAAACATATATATTTTTAAAAACATTACCGGTCGGTAATCCTAGGTTCTGGAAAGTCGTGGCTACGGATTTTTTCCCCCAATGAGCCGATGAAAGGGGCGCAGAGGTCAGCAAAGGCCATTAACTAAAACTACCTCAGGTCCTTGTTCGTTAGTCAAATGAAAGTAAGCCTGCAGGTACAGCAGGCAGTGAAGAAAGCGAACGGCCTGGTGGCCTTCATAACAAGAGGAGTTGAGTACAGGAGCAGGGAGGTCCTTCTGCAGTTGTACAGGGCCCTGGTGAGACCACACCTCGAGTATTGTGTGCAGTTTTGGTCTGTTGGCCTTCATAACAAGAAGAGTTGAGTACAGGAGCAGGGAGGTCCTTCTGCAGTTGTACAGGGCCCTGGTGAGACCACACCTGGAGTATTGTGTGCGGTTTTGGCCTGTTGGCCTTCATAACAAGAGGAGTTGAGTACAGGAGCAAAGAGGTCCTTCTGCAGTTGTACAGGGCCCTGGTGAGACCACACCTGGAGTATTGTGTGCGGTTTTGGCCCTGTTGGCCTTCATAACAAGAGGAGTTGAGTATAGGAGCAAAGAGGTCCTTCTGCAGTTGTACAGGGCCTTGGTGAGACCACACCTGGAGTATTGTGTGCAGTTTTGGCCTGTTGGCCTTCATGTCTAAATATCATATCTAAATTATCTAAATGGTGGCCGATTAGGAAAAGGGGAGATGCAGCGCGACCTGGGTGTCGTGGTACACCAGTCATTGAAAGTAGGCATGCAGGTGCAGCAGGCAGTGAAGAAAGCCAATGGTATGTTAGCTTTCATAGCAAAAGGATTTGAGTATGGGAGCAGGGAGGTTCTACTTCAGTTGTACAGGGTCTTGGTGAGGCTACACCTGGAGTATTGCGTACAGTTCTGGTCTCCAAATCTGAGGAAGGACATTATTGCCATAGAGGGAGTGCAGAGAAGGTTCACCAGACTGATTCCTGGGATGTCAGGACTGTCTTATGAACAAAGACTGCATAGACTCGGTTTCTACTCTCTAGAATTTAGGAGATTGAGAGGGGATCTTATAGAAACTTACAAAATTCTTAAGGGGTTGGACAGGCTAGATGCAGGAAGATTGTTCCCGATGTTGGGGAGGTCCAGGACAAGGGGTCACAGCTTGAGGATAAGGGGGAAATCCGTTAGGACCGAGATGGGAAGGACTTTTTCCACACAGAGAGTGGTGAGTCTCTGGAACTCTCTGCCACAGAGGGTAGTTGAGGCCAGTTCATTGGCTATATTTAAGAGGGAGTTAGATGTGGCCCTTGTGGCTAAGGGGATCAGAGGGTATGGAGAGAAGGCAGGTACAGGATACTGAGTTGGATGATCAACCATGATCATATTGAATGGCGGTGCAGGCTCGAAGGGCCGAATGGCCTACTCCTGCACCTAATTTCTATGTTTCTATAACGAGAGGAGTTCAGTATAGGAGCAAAGAGGCCCTTCTGCAGTTGTACAGGGCCCTGGTGAGACCACACCTGGAGTATTGTGTGCAGTTTTGGTCCTCTAATGTGAGCAAGGGCATTCTTGCTATTGAGGGAGCCCAGCGTAGGTTCACCAGGTTAATTCCCGGGATGGCGGGACTGTCATACGCTGAGAGAATGGAGCGGCTGGGCTTGTACACTCTGCAGTTTAGAAGGATGAGAGGATATCTCATTGAAACATGTAAGATTATTAAGGGTTTGGACACGCTAGAGGCAGGAAACATGTTCCCGATGTTGGGGGAGTCCAGAACCAGGGGCCAAACACAGTTTAAGAATAAGGGGTCGGCCATTTAGAACGGAGACGAGGAAACACTTTTTCTCACAGAGAGTGGTGAGTCTGTGGAATTCTCTGCCTCAGAGGGCGGTGGAGGCCGGTTCTCTGGATGCACGTTCAAGAGAGAGCTAGATAGGGCTCTAAAAGATAGCGGAGTCAGGGGATATGGGGAGAAGGCAGGAACGGGGTACTGATTGGGGATGAATAGCCGTGATCACAGTGAATGGCGGTGCTGGCTCGAAGGGCCGAATGGCCTCTACTCCTGCACCTATTGTCTATTGGGACGTTGAACAAGGGCAGGACGCACATGGTGAACGGTCGGCCTCTGGGTAATGTTGTAGAGCAGAGGGATCTAGGAGTACAGGCGCATGGTTCCTTGAAGGTCGATGCGCAGGTAGCTAAGGTGGTCAAAAAGGCTTTTGGCACTTTGGCCTTCATCCGTTAGAATATTGAGTCTAGAAGCTGGGAAGTCAGGTTGCAGTTGTATAAGACGTTGGTGAGACCGCATTTAGAGTATTATAGACAATAGGTTGAGGAGGAGGCCATTTGGCCCTTCGAGCCAGCACTGCCATTTAATGTGATCATGGCAGATCATCCCCAATCAGTACCCCGTTCTCCCCATATCCCCTGACTCCGCTAACTTCAAGAACCCTATCTAACTCTCTCTTGAAAGCATCCAGAGAGTTAGATAGGGCTGAGTTACTCCAGCACTTTGTACCTGTCCACGTTCTCCACAGAGATGCTGCCTGGCCCGCTGAGTTACTCCAGCACTTTGTGTCCTTTTGTGCATCAATCAGCATCTGCAGTTCCATAAAAATTTAGTTGAGAAACCGACATTGCAGGAAAAAAAGCTGCCTTGCTCAAAAAACAGTCTACGAGGGAAAAACTGTTTCCGGCACTTTGTACCTGTCCACGTCCTCCACAGAGATGCTGCCTGCCTGACCTGCTGAGTTACTCCGGCACTCTGTGTCTATCCATATTGGAGGTGTTCCGGCAACTTACCACTGAGCCAGGGTAGAGCCGCTTGATGCTCTCCATGATCTCGGCCTTGCGCTGTTGCCGGCTGCTCTCCTGACGGTCGATGCGGGCGTCTCCGAGCTGCTCCATCACCTGGTTCAGCTCCATGTTGATCTCGTCGATGCGCCGCTTGGCCTCCTCCACCTCCTCCGTTAGCTTCGTCTCCTGGCTCTGCTGCTCGTCCAGGGACTGCCTGCGGGAGGGGAGGGGAGCGGAGGGGGTAAGGAGGCAAGGCTTGCGGGGGGCGAGAGATACTGCTTCGGCCCACCGCGTCCGCGCCGACCGGCGATCGCCCGTTCACACACTAGTTTCCTTTGGAGATACAGCGCTGAAACAGGAGGCAAAAGTCGGCCATCTTGAAACAGGCCCCAAACTCTTGCCCTCCTCTCCCTGCTTCAACTATTCCCTTTTAACTTCAGAGACACAGCGCAGAAACTGGCCCTTCGGCCCACCGAGTCCGCGCTGACCAGCAATCGCCCGTTCACACACTAGTTTAGTTCAGAGATACAGCGCGGAAACAGGAGGCAAAAGTCGGCCATCTTGAAACAGGCCCCAAACTCTCACCCGCCTCTCCCTGCTTCAACTATTCCCTTTTAACTTCAGAGACACAGCGCAGAAACTGGCCCTTCGGCCCACCGCGTCCGCGCCGACCAGCGATCGCCCGTTCACACACTAGTTTCGTTTAGAGATAGCAACATAGAAAATAGGTGCAGGAGTAGAGGCCACTCGGCCCTTCGAGCCTGCACCGCCATTCAATATGATCATGGCTGATCATCCAACTCAGTATCCTGTACCTGCCTTCCCTCCATACCCCCTGATCCCTTTAGATACAAGGGCCACATCTAACTCCCTCTTAAATATAGCCAATGAACTGGCCTCAACTACCCTCTGTGGCAGAGAGTTCCAGAGACCCACCATTCTCTGTGTGAAAAATGATTTTCTCATCTCGGTCCTAAAAGACTTCCCCCTTATCCTTAAACTGTGACCCCTTGTTCTGGACTTCCCCAACATCGGGAACAATCTTCCTGCATCTAGCCTGTCCAACCCCTTAAGAATTTTGTACGTTTCTATAAGATCCCCTCTCAATCTCCTAAATTCTAGAGAGTATCCAGAGTTGGATAGGGCTGAGCTACTCCAGCACTTTGTACCTGCCCACGTTCTCCAGAGATGCTGCATGACCCGACAGTTCGACGGCCCGCTGGTTCAATTATACACAGTAGACAATAGGCGCAGGAGTAGAGGCCATTCGGCCCTTCGAGCCAGCTCCGCCTTTCAATGTGATCACGGCTGATCATCCACAATCAGTACCCCGTTCCTGCCTTCTCCCCATATCCCCTGACTCCGCTACCTTTAAGAGCCCTATCTAGCTCTCTCTTGAACGCATCCAGAGAACCGGCCTCCACCGCCCCAATCACAAGGATGTCCTTCCTCAAATTAGGAGACCAAAACTGTATGCAATACTCCAGATGTGGTCTCACCAGAGCCCTGTATAACTGCAGAAGAATCCCGCTATCTTTAAGAGCCCTATCTAGCTCTCTCTTGAACATGCATCCAGAGAACCGGCCTCCACCGCCCTCCGAGGCAGAGAATTCCACAGACTCACAACTCTCTGTGAGAAAAAGTGTTTCCTCGTCTCCGTTCTAAATGGCCGACCCCTGATTCTTAAAGGGACGTGGTTTTGAAAAAACAAGATTTATTTGAAAGACGACTTACTTGCTGGTGTTGATGTAATCCTCCAGTTTGTCGATTCTCTTCTGATTCTCCTCGATCTCCCTGAGTTTCTGCTTGATTTTGGACTGTGAAGATCGAGAGGATTAGTTTCCAGCTGGCCGAGACATCATCCAACCAAATTTCAAGACTCAAATTTCAAGAGCCATTTATTGTCACATGCACCAATTGGTACAGTGAAATTTGGGGTCACCATACACCCACACGAATAGAAAAAGAACAAAACTTGTAGTATTTTAAGTAAGTAAGTAACGCCCCTGTCCCACATGCATGTCCTTGGCTCGCCTTACCTCGTGGTCGCGTTGAGGCGCGACGGTCTTGCGCCCGCACAGCCGCCTGGAGCGCGTGACGCCATTTGAAGATGGACACAAAAAGCTGGAGTAACTCAGCGGGACCGGCAGCATCTCCGGAGAGAAGGAATGGGCGACGTTTCGGGTCGAGACCCTTCTTCAGTCTGAAAGAAGGGCCTCGACCCGAAACGTCGCCCATTGCTTCTCCCCAGAGATGCTGCCGGTCCTGCTGAGTTACTCCAGCATTTTGTGTCTATCTTTGATTTAAGCCAGCACCTGCAGTTCTTCCCCACAAATCTGTAGAGCTATACGTCTTTGCAGTGTGGGAGGAAATTCTACTCCGCCATTCAATCATGGCTGATCTATCTCTCCCTCCCAACCCCATTCTCCTGCTTTCTCCCCACAACCCCTGACACCCACTAATCAACAATCTAACTCTCTCCGCCTTAAAAATATCCACTGACTTGTGGCCTCCACCGCCGTCTGTGGCAACGAATCCCGCAGATTCACCGCCCTCTGGCTGAAGAAATTCCTTCCTAAAGGAACGCCCTTTAATTCTGTGCCCTCTGGTTCTAGACTCTCCCACTAGTGGAAACATCCTCTCCACATAATCCCGCAGATTCACCACCCTCTGGCTAAAGAAATTCCTCCTCATCTCCTTCCTCACACACACACAAAAAAACGCACACTAACGATTTTGGTTCAAATCGCCGCAGCGAGACTTCTGACGGGCACCCGTAAAATAGACAATACACAATAGGTGCAGGAGTAGAGGCCATTTGGCCCTTCGAGCCAGCACCGCCATTCACTGTGATCATGGCTGATCATCCCCAATCAGTACCCCGTTCCTGCCTCCCCCCCCCCCATATCCCCTGACTCCGCTATCTTTAAGAGCTATCTAGCTCTCTCTTGAAAGCATCCAGAGAACCGGCCTCCACCGCCCTCTGAGGCACAGAATTCCACAGACTCGCAACTCTGACCAGTCTGAAGAAGGGTCTCGACCCGAAACGTCGCCTACCTCCTTCGCTCCTTAGATGCTGCTGCACCCGCTGAGTTTCTCCAGCTCTTTGTGTAACCCTCGATTCTCCAGCATCTGCAGTTCCTTCTTTAACTCTCCGTGAGAAAAAGTGTTTCCTCGTCTCCGTTCTAAACGGCCGACCCCTTATTCTTCAACTGTGTGTGTGTGTGGCCCCTGGTTCTGGACTCCCCCAACATCGGGAACACGTTTCGAGTTCAATGAAATATTTTTGAAGCCGCACTAAATCCAAATTTAAAGAGCGTGTGTTGACCACTTTTTACCATTTTTCTCTAGCGCGTCCAAGCCCTGAACATATAACAATTACAGCACGGAAACAGGCCATCTCGGCCCTTCAAGTCCGTGCCGAACAACTTTCTTCCCTTAGTCCCACCTGCCTGCACTCATACCATAACCCTCCATACCCTTCTCATCCATATGCCTATCCAATTTATTTTTAAATGATACCCTAGTCCCATCTACCGGCACTCAGACCATACCCCTCCATTCCCTTCCCGTCCATATACCTATCCACTTTACTTTTAAATGTTAAAATCGATCCTGCCTCCACCACTTCCACTGGAAGCTCATTCCACACCGCTACCACTCTCTGAGTAAAGAAGTTCCCCCTCATGTTACCCCTAAACTTCTGTCCCTTAATTCTAAAGTCATGTCCTCTTGTTTGAATCTTCCCTATTCTCAAAGGGAAAAGCTTGTCCACATCAACTCTGTCTATCCCTCTCATCATTTTAAAGACCTCTATCAAGTCCCCCCTTAACCTTCTGCGCTCTAGAGAATAAAGACCTAACTTGTTCAACCTTTCTCTGTAACTTAGTTGCTGGAACCCAGGCAACATTCTAGTAAATCTCCTCTGTACTCTCTCTATTTTGTTGACATCCTTCCTATAATTGGGCGACCAAAATTGTACACCATACTCCAGATTTGGTCTCACCAATGCCTTGTACAATTTTAACATTACTTCCCTACTCCTATATTCAATATAGGCCAGCACAACAAAAGCTTTCTTTACCACCCTATCTACATGCGATTCCACCTTCAGGGAACACCATACTCCAGATTTGGTCTCACCAATGCCTTGTATAATTTTAACATAGAACATAGAAACATAGATCTTACATGTTTCAAATTAGATCCCCTCTCATCCTTCTAAACTCCAGAGTGGACAAGCCCAGTCGCTCCATTAAGTCGGGAGTGCAGCGTAGGTTCATTCCCGGGATGGCGGGACTGTCCTATGCTGAGAGGATGGAGCGGCTGGGCTTGTACACTGAGAGAAGCCAGCTCGAGGTTGTTCCAGGCGAGTGCCCTGGAAGGCAGTCGCTGAAAAGGTCGCGTTAGCGGGACAGGCCTCGATCGGTACCCACCTCCGTCTCCACCTTCTTCCTCTCCTCCAGGTCCAGGCGATCCTGGTCGGCTTTCTGATCGCGGTTGAATTTCTCCAACTCCTGCGCCAGGGTGGCCGCCCGCTTGCTAGCTTCCTCCTTCAGCCGGTGGTACTTCTTCACCTGGGTCACAATCACAATCACACTTTATTCGCCACGAGTGCTTTTGCAACATATACGAGGAGTTCCACTGGCCAGGTCAGTCGTACAATTTTTTTAAAAAAGCAACAGATAGATGACTCAAAAACACATTTTCGATTTCAAACATGTTTCACTTCCCAAATCTGAGGAAGGACATTATTGCCATAGAGGGAGTGCAGCGAAGGTTCACCAGACTGATTCCTGGGATGTCAGGACTGTCTTATGACCAAAGACTGCATAGACTTGGTTTATACTCTCTAGAATTTAGGATATTGAAACATAGAAATTAGGTGCAGGAGTAGGCCATTCGGCCCTTCGAGCCAGCACCGCCATTCAATATGATCACGGCTGATCATCCAAGTCCTAATTTCCAGTCCTAAAGAATCTCAGTCCTAAAGGAATTCCCCCTTATCCTTAGACTGTGACCCCTTGTTCTGGACTCCACCAACATCGGGAACAATCTTCCTGCATCTAGCCTGTCCAACCCCTTAAGAATCTTGTAAGTTTCTATAAGATCCCCTCTCAATCTCCTAAATTCTAGAGAGAAATTGAGAGGCGATCTTATAGAAACTTACAAAATTCTTAAGGGGTTTGACATGCTAGATGCAGGAAGATTGTTCCCGATGTTGGGGAGGTCCAGGACGAGGGGTCACAGCTTAAGGATAAGGGGGAAATCCTTTAGGACCGAGATGAGAAGGACTTTTTTCACACAGGGAGTGGTGGGTCTCTGGAACTCTCTGCCACAGAGGGTAGTTGAGGCCAGTTCATTGGCTATATTTAAGAGAGAGTTAGATGTGGCCCTTGTGGCTAAAGGGATCAGGGGGTATGGAGAGAAGGCAGGTACGGGATACTGAGTTGGATGATCAGCCATGATCATATTGAATGGCGGTGCAGGCTCGAAGGGCCGAATGGCCAACTCCTGCACCTATTGTCTATGTTTCTATGTTTCTATGTCCGAAATGTTACACCTCGAAGTTATGAGACTCCTCCTAGCAGGCAAATCAGACCAATTCCAAAAGATTTGGTCTCCATTTATCGACTTGTGGGGGTTGTAGGGGTTGTGGGGCAGGAAACATGTTCCCGATGTTGGGGGAGCCCAGAACCAGGGGCCACACACACACACAGTTTAAGAATAAGGGGTCGGCCATTTAGAACGGAGACGAGGAAACACTTTTTCTCACAGAGAGTTGTGAGTCTGTGGAATTCTCTGCCTCAGAGGGCGGTGGAGGCCGGTTCTCTGGATGCACGTTCAAGAGAGAGCTGGATAGGGCTCTTAAAGATAGCGGAGTCAGGGGATATGGGGAGAAGGCAGGAACGGGGAACTGATTGGGGATGATCAGCCGTGATCACATTGAATGGCGGTGCTGGCTCGAAGGGCCGAATGGCCTCTACTCCTGCACCTGTTGTCGTGAATGAATCGATGACTATGAATGAATCATTGACTCTATGAATTAATTGGTGACCTTATGAATGAATTGATGACTCTATGAATTAATCTATGAATGGCTCCATGGAGAAGGGACCTGACCCAAAATGCCACCCATTCCTCACCTCCAGAGATGCTGCCTGTCCCACTGAGTTACTGACGACTCTGGGAATGAATGGACGACTCTGGGAATGAACTGATGACTCTATGAAAGACATTCTTGCCATAGAGGGGGTACAGAGAAGATTCACCAGACTGATCCCTGGGATGTCAGGACTTTCATATGAGGAAAGACTGGATAGACTCGGCTTGTACTCGCTGGAATTTAGAAGATTGAGGGGGGATCTTATAGAAACTTAGAAAATTCTTAAGGGGTTGGACAAGCTAGATGCAGGAAGATTGTTCCCGATGTTGGTGGAGTCCAGAACAAGGGGTCACAGTCTAAGGATAAGGGGGAATTCCTTTAGGACTGAGATTCTTTAGGACTGGAAAACATTCTTTACACAGAGAGTGGTGGGTCTCTGGAATTCTCTGCCACAGAAGGTAGTTGAGGCCAGTTCATTGGCTATATTCAAGAGGGCGTTAGATGTGGCCCTTGTGGCTAAAGGGATCAGGGGGTATGGAGAGAAGGCAGGTACGGGATACTGAGTTGGATGATCAGCCATGATCATATTAAATGGCGGTGCAGGCTCGAAGGGCCGAATGGCCTCTACTCCTGCACCTATTGTCTATGTTTCTATGTTCTATTTTTTTTTCTATGAATGAATTGACGATTTTGGGAATGAACTGATGACTTTAGGAATTAATTGATAACCGTATAACCATATAACAATTACAGCACGGAAACAGGCCTTCTCGGCCCTTCCAGTCCGTGCCAACCATTTATTGTCCCCTAGTCCCATCTACCTGCACTCAGACCATACCCCTCCATTCCCTTCCCGTCCATATACCTATCCACTTTGCTTTTAAATGTTAAAATCGATCCTGCCTCCACCACTTCTGCTGGAAGATCATTCCACACAGCCACCACTCTCTGAGTAAAGAAGTTCCCCCTCATGTTACCCCTAAACTTCTGTCCCTTAATTCTCATGTCATGCCCTCTTGTTTGAATCTTCCCTACCCTCAATGGGAAAAGTTTATCCACGTCAACTCTGTCTATCCCTTTCATCATTTTAAAGACCTCAATCAAGTCCCCCCTTAACCTTCTGCGCTCCAAAGAATAAAGACCTAACTTGTTCAACCTTTCTCTGTAACTTAGTTGCTGGAACCCAGGCAACATTCCAGTAAATAGTAGATAACTATGAATTCTAGTTAGAATTCTAGTAGATGACTATGAAATTTAAGTCTAGACTTAAAACTTATCTCTACTCTCAAGTCTTTCTTGAGGTCCTCTGTGGGGGCGCTGTACGTATGTATTTATGTATGTAGTGTTGTTCTGTGTAGCACTGTTTGTTGCAAGTTAGTGCCCGCACTGATGTGAAGCACTTTGGTCAACGAGAGTTGGAGAGGGTCCACACCTTCCGGTTTCTCGGCGTCCTCATCTCCGCTGACATCTCCTGGACAGACAACATCACAGCGGTCATCAAGAAGGCTCAGCAGCGAGCGGCTGCACTTCCTGAGGGTCCTCAGGAAGCACAACCTGGACTCCAACCTGCTGCTGACCTTCGACCGCTCGTCCATTGAGAGAGAGCCTGTTGACATACTGCGTTACAGCATGGTACGGCAGCTGCACCATGGCAGACAGGGAGAGGCTTCAGAGGGTAGTCAGGGCAGCACAGAAGATCATCGGCTGCCCTCTCCCCTCTCTGATGGACATTTACACCTCCCGCTGCCTCAGCAGGGCGAAGAACATTATCAAGGACAGCTCCCATCCTGCATTTGGCCTGTTCGACCTGCTGCCCTCAGGGGGGCGCTATAGGTGCATCAGCACAAGGACAAATAGACTCAAGAACAGTTTCTTTCCAAAATCCATTATCTCCCTGAACTCACACTTGCACGGACCCGCAGTCTAACCCCCGGACTTCCATCTATCCACCTACTGTAATTTGTACTGTAACTGTAATTTCCAATATGCGCAATAACCCATACTGGATATAGGAATCCTATTATCCATTCTATTTATACATATCTATTTATAGATATGTATATAGCGCCGCAGAAACTGTTCACCTTATCCCCCCCCCCCCCCTTTTTGTTTTGTTTTGAACTGAGTAGGAGCAGCTTTTAATCTCATTGTACATGTGTATAGTGACAGTAAAAGGCATTCTGATTCTGATTCTATAGAAATAAAACTATTTCTATGACTTGACTATGTATAAATTGATGACTTGGGGGAGGGAATGAATTTGACGACTCTATGAATCAATCAATGCGGTGCTTCCACACCTTCAAAATTCTATTTTTCCTGAAATAGAATTCCAAATGTACCGGAATTTGATGGTATTTTTTTTTCCCCATCGCGGTGAGCCTTCCCCAACCGCGCACGTGCGATTGCCGCCCCCAACGGCGCACATGCGGATACCGGGGCCCCACTGCGCACGCGCGGGGAGACGGCGTCCCTAAAGCGTCGCCGGCGGCCATTTTCAATCGCAACGCGGCTGACCGTTGTAAATATGCAGGTACATTTCCCCCCCCCCCCCGCAAACCACACCGCGTCTCCCCGTGCGTGAGCAGTAGGTAGGTATGTTACAAAACGTACCTTGAGCAGCGCTGCAGTTCTGCCGCTCCCCGTGTGCGCGACTTTGGCGCCTTTCAGAGGGGGGCGGGCTTAAAGTGCCGTTTTTCCGCGACTGGGCAAATCGATCCATGTCGGGCGATTTCGTTGCGGAAGAAAAATCGCTCTGACATTTCATCCATGAAGGTATTTTTAAATTATGCTAGATTATTTATTATCTAGAGCAATTTAAAAATCACCTTCAAAAGCCGTGAGCGCCGACAACGGGAAGGATTTTGCGTAGGGGAGAAAAAAAGGGACACAGTTTATTTTTATATTAAAAGTTGGTTTTTCGGGAGGCTTTAATAATATTTTCATGTTGCGAAATGGGGTCCAAAAAAAATGTATGAACCAACAGTATTTTTCCCCCCGACTTCACCGCAAACCGCAACGTTCCAATCCACCGCATTCCACTAAAACCCACTCGCTAGTTGATTTAAATGGCCATTAATTTACAGGCATCAAACACTAAATTCCTTCCATTTGGCCCAGAAATTCATGAAAATGAGATTTAAAAATGATGTTATATTGTGGATTATTGTGTGAATGTTACTTGGACACTTAGGCAATTTAAAAAAAGTTTATCTTTTCTTAAGAAATGGATAGATGTTTAGATCTACTCATTGAATTTTGTAATTAGCTACAATTAGATAACTAACTAATTATATGCTTTAATTTCAGGTCATCCAAGTAAGATTGTTTCATATTTGTTTCAGAATGCTTCAATCTATAATAACTGAAAATTTCATTGAGTTCTCTTAATTTTTAAGAAAGTTATGGGCTTTTGACTGTTCTAGATCACAGCTTTTGAGTTAAGTCAATTGAAAAGCAATGGGGAACAAGATGCTAATTTCCGAGTATGAAAATGGCCATAACTTTCTTAATACTGAAGATATGAAAGTGAATTAGGTGTCAAATTAAACTTATTTTTATGCTTTATCTGACAAGGGGATAAATTGCAGACTTGATTTTTAAAATCTCAAAATTTTGTAACGTTGCTACAGTTGGGGGCGGCAGTCACACGTGCGCGGTTGGGGAAGGTTCACCGTGACGGGGAAAAAAAACACCATCAAATTCCAGATAACTTGGAATGCTATTTCAGGAAAAAAGAATTTTCCCGAAATTATTTCATTTCCCTAGAATCAGCCAAAGAAAACCAGAATTTCCCCAAATTTCGGGTAATTTCCTTCAAGGCGGAAACACTGAATCGATGACTTTCGGAATGAGACCAGTCTGAAGAAGGGTCTCGACCCGAAACGTCGCCTATCTCCTTCGCTCCACAGATGCCGCTGCACCCCACTGAGTTTCTCCAGCCTTTTGTGCACCATTAGGAATTAATTGATGACTTAACCTATAAATGGCTCCATGGAGGAGGGACCCGACCCAAAACGCCTCTCCTCCAGAGATGCTGCCTCCAGAGTCCCGCTGAGGTACTCCAGCATGTAGCAATGTTACAAAATTTTGAGATTTTAAAAATCAAGTCCGCAATTTATCCCATCATATAAAGCATAAAAAGAAGTTTAATTTGACACCTAATTCACTTTCATATCTTCAGTATTAAGAAAGTTATGGCCATTTTCATACTCGGAAATTAGCATCTTGTTCCCCATTACCTTTCAATTGACTTAACTCAAAAGCTGTGATCTAGAACAGTTAAAAGCCCATAACTTTCTTAAAAATTAAGAGAACTCAATGAAATTTTCAGTTATTATAGATTGAAGCATTCTGAAACAAATATGAAACAATCTTACTTGGATGACTTGAAATTAAAGCATATAATTAGCTAGTTATCTAATTGTAGCTAATTACAAAATTCAATGAGTAGATCTAAACATCTATCCATTTCTTAAGAAAAGATAAACTTTTTTTAAATTGCCTAAGTGTCCAAATAACATTCACACAATAATCCACAATATAACATCATTTTTAAATCTCATTTTCATGAATTTCTGGGCCAAATGGAAGGAATTTAGTGTTTGATGCCTGTAAATTAATGGCCATTTAAATCAACTAGCGAGTGGGTTTTAGTGGAATGCGGAGGATTGGAACGTTGCGGTTTGCGGTGAAGTCGGGAGGAAAAATACTGTTTGTTCATACATTTTTTTGGACCCCATTTCGCAACATGAAAATGTGATTAAAGCCTCCCGAAAAACCAACTTTTAATATAAAAATAAACTGTGTCCCTTTTTTTCTCCCCTATGCAAAATCCTTCCCGTTGTCGGCGCTCACGGCTTTTGAAGGTGATTTTTAAATTACTCTAGTTAATAAATAATTTAATAATACCTTCATGAATGAAATGTCGGAACGATTTTTCTTCCGCAACGAAATCGCCCGACATGGATCGATTTTCCCTGCCTGTGGAAAAACGGTGCTTTAAGCCCGCCGCCCTCTGAAAGCCGCCAAAGTCGTGCGCACGGGGAGCGGCAGAACTGCAGCGCTGCTCAAGGTGAGTTTTGTAACATACCTACAGCATGTTGCGCTTACCGTCCATCAGTGGCCCCCCCCCCTTTACCTGGTTCTCCTCCAGCTGCAGGTCGCGGCCCTGGCTCTGGCTCTCCTCCTCCATCCTCTCCTCGAACTCCTGCCGCGCCTTCTCCACCGAGATCATCTCCTGCTCCAGCTCGTCCATGTCCTCCTTGCGCTTCTTGTACTGCTTCTGGGCGTTCTGCAGCGACTTCCTAGCCGCCTCCAGCTTCTTGATCTTGTGCGAGGTGTTCTCCTTGGCCTTGATGTACTGCGGCCTCTTCTGGTTCAGCTCCGTGTCCTTCTCCCTGGGGGGGGGGGGGGGGGGGGGGGACAGGGTTAGCGGAGGTACGCCCACCCCTGGCGGAACAGAGAAAACGGGGCAGGGGGCCACAGTCTATTGTTCTGGGGAGAAGGCAGGAACGGGGAACTGATTGATGCTTTCAGAGAGAGAGCTAAAAACATAGAAACATAGAAAATAGGTGCAGGAGGAGGCCGTTCGGCCCCTCAATAAAGGGGAGGTCATTCAATGTGATCACGGCTGATCATCCCCAATCAGTACCCCCGTTCCTGCCGTCTCCCCCATATCCCCCTGACTCCGCTATCTTTAAGAGCCTTATCTAGCTCCCTAGTGCTAGACTCTCCCACTAGTGGAAACATCCTCTCCACATCAATAGACAATAGGTGCAGGTGTAGAGGCCATTCGGCCCTTCGAGCCAGCACCGCCATTCAATGTGATCATGGCTGATCATCCCCAATCAGTACCCCGTTCCTGCCTTCTCCCCATATCCCCTGGCTCGAAGGGCCGAATGGCCTCCTCCTGCACCTATTTTCTAAGTTGTTATGTATCTAGCTCTCTCTCTGAAAGCATCAATCAGTTCCACATTCCTGCCTTCTCCCCAGAACAATAGACAACAGACGACAGATGCAGGAGTAGAGGCCATTCGGCCCCTTCGAGCCAGCACCGCCATTCAATGTGATCACGGGCTGATCATCCCCAATCAGTTCCCCGTTCCTGCCTTCTCCCCATATCCCCTGACTCCGCTATCGTTAAGAGCCCTATCTAGCTCTCTCTTGAAAGCATCCAGAGAACCGGCCTCCACCGCCCTCTGAGGCAGAGAATTCCACAGACTCACAACTCTCTGTGAGAAAAAGTGTTTCCTCGTCTCCGTTCTAAATGGCCGACCCCTTATTCTTAAACTGTGTGTGTGTGTGGCCCCTGGTTCTGGACTCCCCCAACATCGGGAACATGTTTCCTGCCTCTAGCCAAACCCTTAATAATCCTTACATGTTTCAATGAGATCCCCTCTCATCCTTCTAAACTCCAGAGTGTACAAGCCCAGCCGCTCCATTCTCTCAGCGTATGACAGTCCCGCCACCCCGGGAATTAACCTGGTGAACCTACGCTGGGCTCCCTCAATAGCAAGAATGTCCAAACCCTTAATAATCTTACATGTTCAC
>CAUPSL010001374.1:0-12500 GCA_963514005.1 Raja brachyura
ATTGGAGGTTGTAGTATTTACTAGCCTGATACCATACATTTCATATATGAGTAAAATAAAGGCATGTACAAGTACAACAGTCAAGTCAAGTCAAGTTTATTCGTCACATACACATACGAGATGTGCAGTGAAATGAAAAGTGGCAAAAAACCACAAAACAGAATGGAACAAAATCACATATTCGCATATTACATATTTGTGGGACGGAAAAAAAGCCAAAAAACAGGAATTTTAAAAAGACACCACACAACAGTAAAATGGTCCGGTAAAGTTAGTCCCTGGTGAGATAGGAGTTTACAGACCGAATGGCCTCTGGGAAGAAACTGCTTCTCATCATCTCCGTTCTCACAGCATGGCAACGGTAGCGTTTGCCTGACCGTAGCAGCTGGAACAGTCCGTTGCTGGGGTCGAAGGGGTCTCCCATGATCTTGTTGGATTTGGAGTTGCACCTTCTGATATAAGGTTCTTCAGGGGGGCGAGTGAAGTTTCCATAGTGCGTTCGGCCTCTCTGCAGAGCCTTCTTGTCCTGGGCAGAGCAATTCCCAAACCAAATCGTGATATTTGCGGACAAGATGCTTTCCACAGCCGCTGAGTAGAAGCAGTGGAGGATCCTCAGAGACACTCTGAATTTCCTCAATTGCCTGGGGTGGTAAAGGCGCTGCCTTGCCTTTCTCACCAGTGCGGCAGCATGTGATGCCCATGTCAAACCCTCTGAGATGTGGACTCCCATGTATTTAAAGCAGCTCACCCTACCCACAGTATCCCCATTTATCTTCAAGGGTGTATCTTCAACAGGTCGCCCAACGTGAAAGTAAAATAGAGTGCAAAGGGTATGTCGAACGAGCTGCGTTGAAGAAGTGGTCGAGGGAGATACAATGATGACATTTAACATTTAAACAATTCAACGATAAGCGGGTCAGCGTCTCCACGGGTCAAGCAGCATCTCTACAGAAAAGCACGGATCTATTCCTTTTCTCCAGAGATTTTATGTCTATTTTCAATGAATGAAGGTGTCGGAACATCTAGTGCAGCAGCAGAAGATTGTGGTGACACCACACCTAGAATATTGTGTGCAGTTCTGGTCATTGGAAGAAGATATAAACAAATAATTTATGCCACCACCAGTTACATCTGCCCACTCCGCCTTCTGCTTTTCACAGGGATGACTCTCTCCGCGACGTATTGGTCCACACTTCCTTGTCCATCCACCTCTCCCTATCTCTTAGCAAATTCCCGTTTACCCACAGGAGATACAACACCTGTCCATGCATCACATCAGTCAGCACTATCCATGGACATGAACACACCTTCAAAGGCACCTCCTCCAACGTTGTCTATTGAATGTGGTGCTCTCGATGTGGCCACCAAGCGCACCTATTTGTGAGACCAAGCGCAATCTCGGCGACCGTTTTGGAGACCACGTGCACGCTGTCCGCAACTTTTATACGGGGGTTTCGGTTGCATGATATTTTTAATCCACTTTCCATCCCCACACCACCACATCTATTCTCGCCATTCCACGCTGGCAGGAGGAGGCGAAGCACCAGCTCGAAGGACAAAACCTCATATTTCACTTGGGTAGCCCAGTTCCTCTCTCACTCTTGTTCTCCCTTCCCCCTTTCAGCTGCCCAATAGCTACAAACGTATTTGCCTGGCGACTTCTCCCCTGACTGGCTGCTCCTATTCCATTCATCATGTTCCACCTGCCCACTATCACTTCCTTATCTTCTTTAACATCAGCCTCTAGCCTCTTATTCTATCTTTCCCGACTGATTTCCTCGCTCCACGGTTCAGTATGCCCTGTATTTAGGTATGTTACAAAACTTACCTTCAGCGATGCTGTAGTTCTGCCGCTGGCCGTGTGCGTGACGTTGGCGCCTTTAAGTGTGTGTGTGTGTGGGGGGGGGGGGGGGGGGGGGGGGTAGGGTTAAAATGCGGTTTTCCGCTTGCCACCGGAATTATATTTTCTCGGAGTGCGAGCTATTTCTGGAGATTCGTTCCGACTGCTGGTAAGTTTGTTTTTTTTAATCGCCCGACCATTTCATCGCTGCATTAAAATAAAAATTAGCTCCTAATGCCCTGAACGCCGACAACGGGGACCGGTTTTACGTAGAGGACAGGTAAGTGAAAGCTGTTTATTTTTACATACAGGCTTGCTTGTTTAGCTGACTTTAATAAATATTTCATGTTGCGAAACGATGATTTATTCCCCATATGAACTGGCAGAATTTTTCCTGCCCATATTGGGGTTTAAATTCACCGCAACCGCAACGTTCCAATCCATCGCGTTCCATAAAATCCCACTCACAAGCTGTTTAAAATGCCTATTAATTTATGGGCATTAAACACTAAATTCCTTCAAATTGGCCTATAAATTAATAACAATGAGATTTAAAAATCATGTTATATTGTGAATTCTTGTGTGAATGTTATTTGGACACTTGGGCTTTAATATTTTAATATTTTCTTAAGAAATGGATAGATGTTTAGATCTACTCATTGAAATTTTGTGATTAGCTACAATTGGGTAACTAACTAATTATATGCTTTAATTTCAGGTCATCCAAGTAAGATTGTTTCATATTAGTTTCAGAATGCTTCAATCTATAAATAACAGAACATTTATTTCAGTTTTCTTAATTTTTAAGAAATGTATGGGCTTTTAACTTTTCCAGATCACAACTTTTGAGTTAAGTCTATGGAAAGGCAATGGGGAACAAGATGCTAATTTCCGAGTATGAAAATAGCCATAACTTTTTTAATACTGAAGATATAAAAGTGAATTAGGTGTCAAATTAAACTTCTTTGTATGCTTTATCTGATGGGATAAATTGCAGACTTGATTTTTAAAATCAGAATTTTGTAACATTGCTAGTGTATTCCTTATCAGTTTCAAACTATCACACACAAGGCTCTGTCTCTAATATTTCCTCCCACCACTACTTCGTCCCCTCTGTCCTTCATACCCCACGGCGTCTGGTTACACTTGTCACGTATCACCCTGCCTGTCACATTTTTGTTTAGTTTAGTTTAGTTTAGAGATACAGCACGGAAACAGGCCCTTCGCCCCACCGAGTCCGCACCAACCGGCCTTCCCCGCAAATGAACACTAACCGACACACACCAGGGACATTTTTACATGTACACCAAGCTTATTAACCTACACACCTGTACGTCTTTGGAGTGTTGGAGGAAACCGAAGATCTCGGGGGGGGAAACGATGTAGGCCACGAGGAGAACGTACAGGCTCCGCACAGACAGCACCCGTATTCAGGATCGAACCCGGTTCTCTGCGCTGGAAGGCAGTAAATCTACTGCTGCGCACCGTGGCTTTGGCTCGGATATCTGCCATATGCACGGTCACGACCCACAACGTCAAACGTTCCTTTGCCTAAACAGATGCTGCCAGACCTGCTGAGTTCCTCCAGCAGACCATTCATCTTTATCCATTTCACATTAAATATATCGAATGATCTGGTCTCCATCATCCTCTTGGATAGAGAATTGCAGACATATACTGCACTCTGCAAGAATACATTTTCATGCACCTTAGTATGACAGGACATTAAGAAAATAAGACACCAAGAAATCGTCTGTATATAGCAATGGTATGACTAACGATCAACACATTTTGTCTAAATTATTAAAGGAAAGGTATTCTTAAATTAATGGGGGTGAATAAAGAGGTCCAACAGAATAATGTCAGGGGGTAGGAAGCTGCGTGAGAGGGGATTGCCAGAGAAATTGGAGGAATCTGGTGGAAATATGTAAGTCTTTGGCTCAAGAGTCTTTGGCGGGGAAGCTGAGGCAAGGAGGCTGCAGTTGATTCGAAATTTGCGATTTTTTAGTCCACTGAAGGAATGGAAGGCATGTTGGTACAGTGTGTTTTCTGCAGGATGTGGGAAGTCAAAGACGCCGTTTGTACTTCTGACAACTACACCTGCAGATATTCAAATTGTGTCCAGGTGCAGCTTCTGAATGAACGTGTTCGGGAACTGGGAGCAGCCGCTGGCTAACCTCACGGCCAAACGGAAAAAATAGAGTTTCCTGGAGAGGACCTAAGTGTGGTTGGCACACCAAGGATACCGGAAGAGCGAAGGTGGGTGACTATGAGAAAGAGGAGTAAACGTGGAGTGCAGGAGACCCCGCTGATTGTATCTACTGTAAACAGGTAGATCTTTCTTTATTTTCTGAATACAAATAATTTTGTATTCAGAAACAATAACAAACAGACAAAAAAAGTAACTCGGCCAAAACTGCCTATGTATCAGTTTACAAAACAACAGTCATCCATTTTAAAAATAACATCATCCTCATCAGTATTGGGAGCGGACGACACGACAAGATTGAGTGGTAGCAAGGCCTGTTATTCCAACCCTGGTGCCGAGGCTGGACGGGAAAGAGTGATTTCCCCAACATCGGGAACAATCTTCCTGAATCTAGACTGTCCAACCCCTTAAGAATGTTATAAGTCTCTATAAGATCCCCCCTCAATCTTCTAAATCTAGCGAGTCCAAGCCGAGTCTATCTAGTCTTTCTTCATATGAAAGTCCTGACATCCCAGGAATCAGTCTGATCAACCTTTTCTGTACCCCCTCTATGGCAAGAATGTATTTCCTCAGATTAGGAGACCAAAACTGTAGGCAATACTGCAGGTGTGGTCTCACCAAGACCGTGCACAACTGCAGTAGAACCTCCCTGGTCCAAATCCTTGAATGCCAACATACCATTCGCATTCTTCACTGCCTGCTGCACCTGCATGCCTACTTTCAATGACTGGTGTACCATTGGCGGCGCTGGCTGAACAGCTATGGCCCGCCTGCAGTCCGTCTGTTATTTTATTTTATTTGTCCTGTTTTTAGTTGGTTTTGTTTTATTAGATTGTGTGTGTATGTGGGTGGGGGGGGGGGGGGGGGGAGAAACATGTTTGGGTCTCTTTCTTCGTGGGCGGGGGCGACTTTTTTGTCGTATTCCCCGTCTTCGTCTCTGTCTGCGCCGAGGTCTAATGGCGGAACTGGCGGCCTTGGACCTCGGGGCTGTTCCAGCAGCAGCAGCGGCGATCCGACTCGGTCCCGGAGCGGTTCCAGCAGCAGTAGCGGCGGCGCGACCCGGTCCCGGAGCTGTTCCGGCAGCAGCAGTAGCGGCGACCCGACTCGGTCCTGGAGCGGTTCCAGCAGTGGAAGCAGCAGTAGCAGCAGCAGCGGCGGCGACCCGACTCGGTCCTGGAGCGGTTCCAGCAGCAGCAGCAGCGGCGACCCGACTCGGCCCCGGAGCGCTGGCGGCGGCAGTGGCAGCGGCCCGACCGTGACGACGGGCCCGGTGGAATCGGCCGCGGGCCCAGTGGACGATATCGTCGGAAGCTCGCAGCTCACAGGTTGGTGACCTGCTTTTACGAGCTCCCGCAACAACAGCTTCGTCCGCTGGTCTGGAGGACGGCAGCTTCGACCACCCCGGGCCGCGGAGTTGAACCGGCCCATTCGCGGAGCTCGGTTGAACCGCGGGACTGACTTACTTACCATCACCCAGGGGGTCATAGACATAGACATAGAAAATAGGTGCAGGAGTAGGCCATTCGGCCCTTCGAGCCTGCACCGCCATTCAATGTGATCATGGCTGATCATCCAACTCAGTATCCCGTACCTGCCTTCTCTCCATACCCCCTGATCCCTTTAGCCACAAGTGCCACATCTAACGCCCTCTTAAATATAGCCAATGAACTGGCCTCAACTACCTTCTGTGGCAGAGAATTCCAGAGACTCACCACTCTCTGTGTAAAGAATGTTTTCCTCATTTCGGTCCTAAAGGAATTCCCCCTTATCCTTAGACTGTGACCCCTTGTTCTGGACTCCCCCAACATCGGGAACAATCTTCCAGCATCTAGCTTGTCCAACCCCTTAAGAATTTTGTAGGTTTCTATAAGATCCCCCCTCAATCTTCTAAATTCCATCGAGTACAAACCGAGTCTATCCAATCTTTCCTCATATGAAAGTCCTGACATCCCAGGAATCAGTCTGGTGAATCTTCTCTGTACCCCCTCTATGGCAAGGATGTCTTTCCTCAGATTTGGAGACCAAAACTGTACGCAGTACTCCAGGTGTGGCCTCACCAAAACCCTGTACAACTGCAGTAGAACCTCCCTGCTCCTATACTCAAATCCTTTCGCTATGAATGCTAACATACCATTTGCTTTCTTCACTGCCTGCTGCACCTGCATGCCTACTTTCAATGACTGGTGTACCATGACACCCAGGTCTCGTTGCATCTCCCCCTTACCTAATCTGCCACCATTCAGATAATAGTCTACCCTCATGTTTTTGCCACCAAAGTGGATAACCTCACATTTATCCACATTGTACTGCATCTGCCATGCATCTGCCCATTCACTCAGCCTATCCAAATCACCCTGCAGCCTCCAAGCATCCTCCTCACACCTAACTATACCCCCCAGCTTGGTATCATCTGCAAATTTGGAGATGTTGCATTGAATTCCCTCGTCCAAATCATTAATATATATTGTAAATAGCTGGGGTCCCAGCACTGAGCCTTGCGGCACCCCACTAGTCACTGCCTGCCATTCTGAAAAGGACCCGTTTACTCCTACCCTTTGCCTCCTGTCTGCTAGCCAGTTCTCTATCCACATCAATACTGAACCCCCAATACCGTGTGCTTTAAGTTTGTATGCTAACAACATCTGAAGCCTGGATCGCCTCGGCGCAGAGGGAAACAAAGAGGGAAGAGACAGAGACTTTAAGACTTTGCCTTCCATCACAGTGAGGAGGTGTTTGGTGAACTCACTGTGGTGGATGTTAAATTTGTGTTTATTGTGTGTTTCTGTCATTTTTTAAATTATATGCATGACTGCAGGAGAACGAAATTTCGTTCAGACCGAAAGGTCTGAATGACAAATAAATTAAAGTCAATGCAATTCAGTCCAATTCAACCATGACACCCAGGTCTCGTTGCATCTTCCATTTTCCTAATCGGCCACCATTCAGATAATAGTCTACTTTCTGTTTTTGCCACCAAAGCGGATAACCTCACATTTATCCACATTATACTGCATCTGCCGTGCATTTGCCCACTCACCCATCCTATCCAAGTCACTTTGCAGCCTCCTAGCATCCTCCTCACAGCTAACACTACCCCCCAGCTTCGTGTCATCCGCAAACTTGGAAATGTTGCATTCAATTCTCTCATCCATTAATAAATATTGTAAATAGCTGGGGTCCCAGCACTGAGCCTTGCGGTACCGCACTAGTCACTGCCTGCCATTCTGAAAAGGACCTATTTACTCCTACTCTTTGCTTCCTGTCTGCCAGTCAGTTCTCTATCCACATCAATACTGAATCCCCTATACCGTGTGCTTTAGGTTTGCGTACTAATATTTTAAGTAACGAACCAGATTTAATAAGGGAGCTAGGTAAATGAACTGCTAGGAGGTAGTGACCATACTATGATTCGTTTTAATCTGCAATTTGCGAGGGAGAAGATTAAATCAGAAGTATCAGTGTTGCAGTTGAACAAATGAGACTATGAAGGCGTGAGAGAGAAGCTGGCCTAGATCGACTGGAAAATGATCTCAGCAGGAATGACGGTGAAACAGCAATGATAGGAATTTCTGGGCTTAATCCAGAAGATGCAGGATCATTCCATTCCAAAGAGGAAGAGAGATTCCAAGGGGAGTAAGAGACAACCGTGACTGACTAGGGAAGTTAGGGATGGAATAAAACTAAAAGATGTATAACATAGTAAAGAGTAGCGGGACGTCAGAGGATTTGGTAGACTTTCACAGGACAACAGAGGGTAACAAAAGGGCAACATGGGGTGAAAAGATGAAGTGTGAGGGTAAGCTGGCCAAGAATATAAAGAAGGGTGGTAAAAGCTTCTTCGTGTACGTTAAGACAAAAAGATTAGTAAAGACAAATGTGGGTCCCTTGAAGGCAGAAACAGGTGAAATTATTATGAGGAACATGGAAATGGCAGAAGAGTTGAACAGGTAATTTGGTTCTGTCTTCATTAAGGAAGACGCAAAGAATCTCCAAAATGTACTAGAGGACAGAGGAACTAGGAAGACAGAGGAACTGAAAGAAATATGCATTAGGCGAGAAATAGTATTGGATAGACTAATGGGACCGAAGGCTGATAAATTCCCAGGGCCTGATGGTCTCCCAGGGTACTCTAGGAGGTGGCTCTAGAAATCGTGGACGCATTGGTGATCATTTTCCAAAGGTCTATAGATTCAGGATCAGTTCGTGTGGATTGGAGGGTAGCTAATATTATCCCACTTTAAAAAAGGAGCGAGGGAAAAACGGGGAATTACACACCAGGTGGTGGGGAAGATGCTGGAGTCAATTATTAAAGAGGTAATAACGGCGCATTGGGATAGCAGTCAAATAATTGGTCCGAGTCAGCATGGATTTATGAAGGGGAAATCTTGCTTAATTAATGTTCTGGAATTTTTCGAGGATGTGACAAGTAATATGGATGAAGGCGAGCCAGTGGATGTAATGTATCAGTGGGCAAAATTAGAGCACATGGTATTAGTGGTAGGGTATTGACATGGATAGAGAATTGGTTGACAGACAGAAAACGAAGAGTAGGAATAAATGGGTCCCTGTCAGATTAGCAGGTGGGTGGCGAGTGGAGTGCCGCAAGGCTCGGTACTGGGGCTGCAACTATTTACAATATATATTAATTATATAGATAATGGGATTAAAAGTAACACCAGCAAATTTGCAGATGATGCAAATCTGGGTGGCAGTGTGAACTGCGAAGATGATACTAGGAGGTTGCACGGTGAATTTTATAGGGTGAGTGAGTGGGTAGATACGTGGCAGATGCAGTATAATAAATGTGAGGTTAACCTCTCTGGCGGAAAGATCAAGGAGACAGATTATTATCTTAATTGTGGCCGATTAGGAGAATTGGAAGTGCAACGAGACCTGGAACACCAGTCACTGAAAGTAAAACTGCAGGTACAGCAGGCAGTGAAGAAAGCTAATGGCATGTTGGCCTTCATCACGAGAGGATTTCAGTATAGGAGAAAAGAGGTCCTTCTGCTGTTGTACAGGGCCCTGGTGAGACCACATGTGGAGTATTATGTGCAGTTTTTGTCTCCTAATTAGTGGTAGGGTATTGATATGGATGGAGAATTGGTTGATAGACAGAAAACAAAGAGTAGGAATAAATGGGTCCCTGTCAGATTGGTGGGTGGCGAGTGGAGTGCCGCATGGCTCGGTACAGGGCCTGCAACTATTTACAAAGATTTAACACGAGATTGATCCCAGGAATCAATCTCGTGAACCTAGGCTGCACTGCCTCAATCACAAGGATGTCCTTCCTCAAATTAGGAGATCAAAACTGTACACAATACTCCAGATGTGGTCTCACCAGAGCCCTATACAACTGCAGAAGAACCTCTTTACTCCTATACTGAAATCCTCTTGTAATGAAGCCCAACAATCCATTAGCTTTCTTCACTGCCTGCTGTACCTGCACGCCAACTTTCAGTGACCGGTGTACAAGGACACCCAGGTCTCGCTGTACCTCCCCCTTACCTAACCTAACCCCATTGAGTTAATAATCCGCCCCCTTGTTTTTGCCGCCAAAGTGGATAACCTCACATTTATCTATATTATACTGCATCTGCCACGCATCTGCCCACTCACTCAACCTGTCCAGGTCACCCTGCAACCTCCTAACATCCTCTTCACAGTTCACACTGCCACCCAGCTTTGTGTCATCCGCAAACTTGCTAATGTTGCTCCTAATTCCCTCTTCCGAATCATTAATATATATGGTAAACAGTTGCGGCCCCAACACCGAGCCTTGCGGCACTCCACTCGCCACTGCCTGCCATTCTGATAAAGACCCATTCACTCCCACTCTTTGCTTCCGGTCTGCCAACCAATTTTCTATCCTCGTCAACACACTACCCCCAGTACCATGTGCTCTAATTTCAGTCACCAGTCTCCTGTGCAGGACCTTATCAAAGACTTTCTGAAAGTCTAGATACACTACATCCACTGGCTCCCCTTCATCCATTTTACTTGTCACATCCTCAAAAAATTCCAGAAGATTAGTCCAAGCATGATTTCCCTTTCATAAATCCATATTGACTTGGACTAATCATTTTACTGCTATCCAAATGCCCCATTATTACCTCTTTAATAATTGACTCCAGCATCTTTCCCACTACCGAAGTCAGGCTAACTGGTCTGTAATTCCTTGTTTTCGCTCTCGCTCCTTTCTTGAAATGTGGGATAACATTAGCTATCCTCCAATCCACAGGAACTGATCCTGAATCTATTGAACATTGGAAAATTATTACCAATGGGTCCACTATTTCTAGAGCCACCTCCACGAGGACCCTGGGATGCAGACCATCAGGCCCAAGGGATTTATCATCCTTCAGTCCCATTAGCCTACCCAATACTATTTCTCGCCTAATGAAAATTTATTTCAGTTCCTCTACCCCTTTAGATCCTCTGTCCTCCAGTACATCTGGGAGATTGTTTGTGTCCTCCTTAGTGAAGACAGATCCGAAGTACCTATTCAACTCTTCTACCATTTCCTTGTTGCCCATAATAATTTCACCCGTATCTGCCTTCAAGAGACCCACATCCTCCTGCAGAGGCCCGATCCTCCTGCAGCCACGTCCCAGTAAACCCCACAATGTCATATGTACCAACCTCTGACTGAGCCTCAAGCTCATCTACTTTACTTCAGAGCCTAGAGCTCAGAATTAAAGTACTTTACTTCTGAACCACAAGCCCAGATGAGTATACAGACACTGTATCATCATATGTCAGCTTTTGTGAGGACAGTTGCATTCCAACTAGGACCCGGACCTGGTTCAACAACAACAAGCCCTGGTTTACTGCAAAACTCAGGCAGCTCCGACAGTCTAAAGAGGAAGCCTACAGGAGCAGGGATGCAGACCTCTACAGGCAGGCCAAGTACAAGCTGAGAAGAGGAATCAGAGCTGCCAAGGAAAGGTGAAGTTGAGGAGCAAGTTCTCAGCATGCAAGAAATCACCCCCCCCCCCCCCCCTCCCCCCACACGTTCTTTGGACAATCGTCAGCTGACCAACGACCTGAACGAGTTCTACTGCAGGTTTGACAAGCAGAAACGTAACCCTGGTACCCAATCTCCCCTCCCCAACAAACACAGCCAGACCCCACTCCTCCCCTATTCACCACTTCAAGTCTCCACTATTGTCCCTGTACCAAAAAGGGCAAGGATTCCTGATCGTAATGACTACAGGCCTGTCATTCTAACCTCTGTAGTCATTCAGACACTTGAAAGGTTTGTGCTGGCCAATTTGAAAAATATCACGAACCCCCTGCTGTACCCTCTGCAGTTTGCATATCGGGCCAATAGATCTGTGGGTGACGCAGTCAACCTGGGCCTGCACTTCATCCTCCAGCTCCTAGACCGCCAGGGGACCTATGCGGGGAGTTTGTTTGTTATTTTAGCTCGGTATTCAACACCATTGTGCCAGAGCTACTACACTCCAAAGTTTCTGAGTTGATTGTGCCTGAACCCCCCCCCCTGTCGGTGGATCATCAGCTTTCTGACAGACTGGAAGCAGCTTGTGAGGCTGGGAAAGCACATCTCGGACCCGCAAACCCTCAGCCTAAGAGCACCGCAAACCCTCTCCTCTACTCTCTCTACACCAACGACCGCACCTCCACAGACATCTTTGTCAAGCTTCTCAAGTTTGCGGACGGCACAACCTTGATTGGACTGATCCAGGATGGGGAGGAATCTGCCTACAGACAGGAAGTGTCACAGCTGGCGTCCTGGTGCCAACGCAAAAACAACCTGGAGCTCAATGCTTTGAAAACAGTGCAATTGATTGTAGACTTTAGAAGAGCTCCCCCTCCCCTCACCCCACTCACCATCAAAAACACCACAATCACATCTGTGGAGTTTTTGAAGTTCCTGGGAACCATCATCTCCAAGGCCCTTAAGTGTGGGGCTACCATCGACTCCACAGTCAAAAAAGCACAACACAGGGTGTACTTCCTATGGCAGCTGAGGAACCACAATCTGCCACAGGCAATGATTGTACAATTCTACACGGCCATCGTAGTCTGGCCTCACATTCTCCATTTTAGGTGTCATTCGTAACTGTCACTGTATGTCATGTTGTCACATGTGGGCGGAGCACCAAGGCAAATTCCTTGTATGTGAATACTTGGCAAATAAACGTATTCATTCATTCATTCATTCATTCATTCATTCAAATCAGGTTGTTGTAGTAGGGTTCTTAAATTTCCCAATATAGACTGGATGAATCATAGCGTAAAGAGTTTCGATGGAGTGCAATTCCTCAAAGGTGTTCAGGAGAGTTATCTTAACCATTATGTGGAGGCCCCCAGACGTGAGAGGGCAACGCTGGATCTAGTATTTGAGAAATTGGAAAGGGAAGTATTTGAGTTATTGAGAAATGTCTGGTATTTGCGAAATTGAGACATTTCTGGTATTATAGGAAT
>CAUPSL010001374.1:20000-50000 GCA_963514005.1 Raja brachyura
TCTGTAAATTGCACCGTTACGAAGCAAACGAAAATTACCACCCACAGCAGACTAAATGAGCCAGATATAGAGATCAGTAAAGTAATCGATTTTTTTCTATTCGCCATCTCTGGATCAGGGTCATTGCCAACGCTCTTCCCTCCTCGTAGACCGCTTCTCACTCTATTGGCGAGAACTATGTGTCTAATTGTCAGGGCATTGAGCAGAACGATCAAAACAAACGGCATGAATGGAGTTAAAATAGTATCGAGCCACAGAAATGCTGTCCATATGGGCAAAGTATAGAAGCTGGATTTGACAAAGCAGGACCAGGGTATTTTGTCAATTATCGCCCGAGGTTCGTATATAAAGTATACAGCAGCATTTTCTAAAACGCTGCAGAAGCTTACTACAGCTACCGCCACAGCAGCAGTTTTCTCGGTGCAATATTTTGCTCGTAACTTCTGGGAACAGATAGCAATGAATCGATCAAAGGTGAAAACCACGGTTAACCAGACGGAGCAATCAAGGGAAACAAAAAGCAGAGTCAGGTTGAGACTGCAGACTGGTGTATAGTTCAAGAAGGAATAGGGGAGATAGCTATCCTTAATTTCGTAGAGAATCACTTCAAATATCAGAACCATTAGGTCAGCGACTGCCATGGACAGCAGGTACCGGGTGATGCATGTGGATAGGCCGCAGTTTCCACGGCAGAGAATGACGATTGCCAACAGGTTAGCTGCAAAGGTAAAATAAATATGAAACGTTAAGACGGGCATGATTGGTAATCAAGATTTCATTACATGAAATGTGATGGAACGTTAATAGGGCGTATCGCAGAGTTGCTGCCTCACAGTGGGTTCCATCTTGTCCACGGGTGCTGTCTGTACGGAGTTTGTATGTTCTTCCCGTACCTGCGTGGGTTTTCTCCGCTTAACCCCTACACCCCAACAACGGGCAGATTCGTCGGCTATTTGGCTTGGTGTAATTATAACTTCTCCCCAGTGAGTGTAGGGTAGTGTTAATAATGTGCGCGGATCGCTGGTCGGCGCGCACTCGGTGGGCCGAAGGTCCCGCTCTAAACTAAAAACACCAAAGTAAAATTGGTTATTTTTAGGTCTCGCAATTACTCCAATTATAGCATCCCCGGTGTCACATCCCCCGTAATATTCAAAGAAATGACATTCTGGGTCGTCAGCTGGTGGAGGTGCTGCTTCCCGGCGCCAGAGCCCCCTGCTCAATCCTAATCTTGGTTGCGGTCTGTGCGGAGTTTGCATGTTCTTCCCGTTACCGCGTGGGTTTCCTCCCGCTGCTCCGGTTCCCGCCCACATCTCAGAGATTTATTAGTTGGCTTTAGTAAATTGCCCCTCTTGTGTATGGAGTGCATGCAAAAGTGGGATGACACAGAATGAATGTTAAAGGATGATTCGCTGGTCGCCGTGACCTCAGTGGGCCGGTCGGTGCAAGCTTTCAAGGGCTGTTTATTGTGACATGTACCGATTAAGGTACAGTGACACTCGATTACCATACAGCCATATTTAAAACAGCAACAAGACACGTAACTACATAAAAGTTAACATGAACATCCACCGCAGCGGATACCCCACGTTCCTCACTGTGATGGAAGGCAATAGTCTAATCTTCCTCCCTCTTTATTCTCCCGCGGTCAGGGGAGTCGAACCTTCCGCAGTGGAGGCGATTGAAGCTTCCGCGTCAGGGTGATTGAAGCTCCCGCGTCAGGGTGATTGAAGCTCCCGCGTCAGGGTGATTGAAGCTTCCGCGTCAGGGTGATTGAAGCTCCCGCGTCAGGGTGATTGAAGCTCCCGCGTCAGGGTGATTGAAGCTTCCGCGTCAGGGTGATTGAAGCTCCCGCGTCAGGGTGATTGAAGCTCCCGCGTCAGGGTGATTGAAGCTCCCGCGTCAGGGTGATTGAAGCTCCCGCGTCAGGGTGATTGAAGCTTCCGCGTCAGGGTGATTGAAGCTCCCGCGATCGGGGCGGTCGAAGCTCCAGAAGTCGGTCTCTAAACAGGGAACGCGAGCTCCCCGGTGTTAAAGTCCGCAGGCTCCCGCGGTTAGAGCTCCGAGGTCGATCCCCCGACAGGGACCGCCACCTCCGCGACGTTAAATCCTGCAGGCTCCCGCGGTTGGAGCTGTCCGAAGTCGGTCCCTAGCAGAAGCCGCCAACTCCACGATGTTAGGGCGCAGTGCGGACGGAGATAGATACGGAAAAGGTCGCATCTGCGACGAAGTGAAAGATTTTAAAAGGTTTACTCCGCTGTGTTACTCCAGCATTTTGTGTCTATCTTCGGAACGGGGTGATCTGCCGCTACCAAAGACTGGTCACACACATCGAGGAGTCGAATTTTAATCTGATGGTTTATTTTCACAACATTAATTCACTTCACTCGAGTTGCACATGTCCCTCGGAATTTACTTCGCGCCTGTTGACTTTGGTAATCATTGGGGTTTTATGTAATATGAAGACCCTACCTTTAATATCCTACGCTTTTGTTCACTGCAGGCTGATTAAAATTCCCATCAGGAATATCAGAAATGAAGATGTTCATATTGACCTAATATCGCAGATGGATGATTGAAATCGACAGAAAAATATATTTAAATGAGATTCCCCCTCGTTATCCTCCTGCTCTGGATTTTACAGCCCCCACATCTGACTGGCCCGCTGCAGACTGCAGGAGTACGTGCTGAGGGACGCGCTGAAGCTTGGAGCAGCCAACGTCAAGACTCGGTGGGAGAGGACCACAGTCTATGGCTCTTCCGCTGCTGGACATTGGGAGGGCGGGGGGAGGGGGGGGGCAGGGGTGTGGTGGAGACGCCTCTCAAATAAGGGGAGGGATTTCACCGCAGTGGCTGAATGAGTGGCAAGGGTACCGCGTGTAATTATGTTTTATGAGAACACTACCAAATAAAATGCCAGCGAATGTATGTGTAGCCGTGGAGAATATCGGAGGATTCTTGCGCAGTTCGTGTTTGAGAGAACTACTAAATAAAACGCCAATCAATGTCTGTGCAGGCGGAGGAATATTGAAGGATTCTTGCACATTTCTTGTTTGATACATATTTTTCATCGTGAATAAAGTTTACTTTGAATTCATACAAAACTTCCGGGTCCTTTTGCATATGTTTTCACTGTTTGCCTTTCAATGACATTTAGCATGTTTGCAGTTTATCTGAAGAGTCATCAAGACTGCGCCTTATCAGGGATATCATCAAACCCCACCCTCCACGCGGCTTCTTAAGTTATCCTTTTCAGTTCCGCCGAAGTATCAGGCCCTTCGACCCACCGAGTCCGCACCGACCAGCGAACCCACACATTAACACTCCCCCACACACACTCTGAACGAGTTTTTAATTTAACCGATAAACCTGTACGTCTTTTGAATGTGAGAGGAGACCGAAGATCTCTGAGAAACATAGAAACATAGAAACATAGAAAAATAGGTGCAGGCGTAGGCCATTCGGCCCTTCGAGCCTGCACCGCCATTCAATATGATCATGGCTGATCATCCAACTCAGTATCCCGTACCTGGCTTCTCTCCATACCCCCTGATCCCTTTAGCCACAAGGGCCACATCTAACGCCCTCTTAAATATAGCCAATGAACTGGCCGCAACTACCTTCTGTGGCAGAGAATTCCAGAGACTCACCTCTCTCTGTGTAAAGAATGTTTTCCTCATCTCGGTCCTAAAGGAATTCCCCCTTATCCTTAGACTGTGACCCCTTGTTCTGGACTCCCCCAACATCGGGAACAATCTTACAGCATCTAGCTTGTCCAACCCCTTAAGAATTTTGTAAGTTTCTATAAGGTCCCCCCTCAATCTTCTAAATTCCACGAGTACAAGCCGAGTCTATCCAGTCTTTCCTCATATGAAAGTCCTGACATCCCAGGAATCAGTCTGGTAAATTTTCTCTGTACCCCCTCTATGGCAAGAATGTCTTTCCTCAGATTGGGAGACCAAAACTGTACGCAATACTCCAGGTGTGGCCTCACCAAAACCCTGTACAACTGAGTAAAACCCAGTGCCACCCGAGTTTTAGAGAGAAAGAATCTATTTCCGTGAAAATTGAAAGACCAGTATCTCCAGGCATTCTGATTTTCACGGGAATAGATTCTTGGTTGGCAAGAGTGTAAAGTTACCATGACTGGAATGGAATGTGACATTGATTTGACAGACAAGATCTTGTAAATGAGTGAATAGCGACTGGTACAGTAGACAAGCGGACACAACTACAGGCAAAACACAAAGCGTTGGAGGACTCACTGCAAGAAGACAGATTAACGTAAGGGAGCGGGCACGTGCTATAGACCTGCACTGGAAGGTAGTCACTCCCGCCCCCTCGAGTTTCGTCAGCCTGCGAAAGCAGTCCATCTTGGAGAGGGACAACTCTGATTTAAAACCTCTATTTCCTTGCGGCCATATCCAGTCATGGACAAGGCTCCAGGAGTAAACCTCAAGAAAATCCGGAGTCGGAGCCCCTAGGGCAGTTCGTCGCTGTCTACAAGCCCGCTCTGGCAGCTCCCGTAACGGCACTGGTGCCAAACTGTAACAGCCCTCATGTTCTTTTGGATCGATCAGCGACCTCGAGAGGGGGGACGTGCTGCATGGGGAACAGCCTGTTCTCCATATGACATCGCCCAGGCTTGCATCCGACCAGGATGCATCACCCATGGTCAGTCTAGACCGAGGGGGGGCTACTACAGCGGAGGGGGAAAAGATTTAGAAACGAGAGGTGGGGTGAAACAAATGTTGGTAGGTAATTGGCGGAGACGGATGGGGTCGACTGGCAGATGAGAGGAGTACGTGGCAGAGGCTGTGGGTGTAAAGGAGGCACAAGAATGCCATATTAGGATAGAAGATTCGTGAAATGCGAAGCCGGAGGAATTACATGGGCGGAATTTGAGGAAGGACATTCTTGCTATTGAGGGAGTGCAGCGTAGGTTTACCGGAATGGCGGGACTGTCATATGCTGAGAGAATGGAGCAGCTGGGCTTGTACACTCTGGAGTTTAGAAGGATGAGAGGGGATCTCATTGAAACATATAAGATTGTTAAGGGCTTGGACACACTAGAGGCAGGAAACATGTTCGCGATGTTGGGGGAGTCCGGAACCAGGGGCCACACTTTAAGAATAAGGAGCGAGCCATTTAGAACGGAGACGAAGAAACACATTTTCTCACAGAGAGCGGTGAGTGTGGAATTGTGTGAGGGCGGTGGAGGCAGGTTCTCTGGATGCTTTCAAGCGAGAGCTAGACAGAGCTCTTAAAATTCGCGGAGTCAGGGGATATGGGGAGAAGGCAGGAACGGGGTACTGATTGGGGATGATCAGCCATGATCACATTGAATGGCGGTGCTGGCTCGATGGGCCAAATGGCCTACTCATGCACATATTGTCTGGTGTCCATTGTCTATTGGAAGACCTCAATGGGGAGAGAGGAAGGGGTGAATAAAAAGGAAAATGGGTGACATCCGAGAGAAGGGTTCGTGGAAAGGAGGAGTAATAGGGTGACGACTGAGGGGCGGGAGGTTCGACATTCGTTCAATTATTAGCATGTTCAGCAAATGAAGACAAGCAGCGCCATTGCGTCTACCGCGGCTGTGGGATATGTTCAAGTCGGGGACCACAAGGTGACATTCTAAACGCGTAAACACTCGACAATATGAACCTTACCTGGAACGCCAACTATTGCGAGAATTGGATAGTAAATGTTTTCCACTTGTATGATGACCGGCTGTCCCATAGTCAGGGAGAAAGACCGTTGACTTTTACTGTTAAGTGAACTCCGGTATTCTGCTCTCAAACCAACATCTTATTTATACCCGAGCGAAACCCCCAGAGACAGAGGAACGTTGCGAAACGATTAGTATAAGTTGCATGTGTTTAGTATAAGTTGCACGCTCGGTGTTACTAATTATAGTCATTTTACCAATGATTCGGCGATGAAGAGAGAATTATTTACTGGTCATATCGATACAGCTGCTAATGAGGCAAACACGTGCATTTGTAATAGAAATTTGTGATGAAATCAGTACTTTTTCCTGCCCCTTGATTTTTATGTTATTCATAATTATGCAGAATTTCAATGTTAAATATCAAATTAACTATACCCATATAAATAAACGATAGGGTGGACTTTGATCGGACAAAAACGTCAACTTACTGATAATGATTTTCCACATCAACACCATTTGGGTAAATGTATTACAAACGCTCAGCTCTGTGGCAGCAAGAAAGTACACGTTGCAATTTGAATGGGGTTTGGAGGAAATGTACCTAATGGAGACTGTAGATGTACGCCGATGCGTGGCTTCCATTTAGCTGCGCGCTTTTATTTATTTATTTTAATTCCCACCAGGTTGCAATATCTGCTCTCGCCCGTGTAGCGTGTTCAGGGGTCGGTTTCCTAACACACTGTTCCAAGAAGCAACCCTTAACCTACTCCACAATATTATTTTTACGGGACAATATTGTCAAGTCAAGTCACTTTTATTTCTATAGCACATTTAAAAAACAACTCTCATACAACCATATAACCATATAACAATTACAGCACGGAAACAGGCCTTCTCGGCCCTTCCAGTCCTTGCCGACCATTTATTTTCCCCTAGTCCCATCTACCTGCACTCAGACCATAGCCCTCCATTCCCTTCCCGTCCATATACCTATCCACTTTACTTTTAAATGTTAAAATCGATCCCGCCTCCACCACTTCTGCTGGAAGATCATTCCACACAGCCACCACTCTCTGAGTAAAGAAGTTCCCCCTCATGTTACCCCTAAACTTCTGTCCCTTAATTCTCATGTCATGCCCTCTTGTTTGAATCTTCCCTACCCTCAATGGGAAAAGCTTATCCACGCTCTCATTGGCCAAAGTGCTTTACATTGGTGAAGGTACTAACGTTATACAACAATGGTTCATAGATCAAGTACATACATAAATACACACATATAGCCCTCGCTCAGAGGACGTCAAGAAAGGCTTGAGAGTAAAGATGAGTTTTAAGTCTCGACTTAAAGGAGTCGATGGAGGGGGCAGTTCTGATGAGAAGAGGGTTGCTGTTCCACAGTCTAGGCACTGCAACTACAAAGGCGCGGTCGGTCGCACCTGAGCTTATGCCTTGACCGCGAGATGTTCAGACACCCAAAGTCGGCCGATCTGAGGAACCTGGAGGTGGTGTAGTGGGTGAGAAGGCTTTTAATGTAGGTGGGGGCGAGCCCGTTAAGGGCTTTGTAGCCATCAAGGAGGATCTTGATATTTATTCGGAACCGCACAGGGAGCCAGTGGAGAGAGGCCAGGATCGGGGTGATGTGGTCCCTTTTTCGGGTGCCCGTCTGGAGTCTCGTTGCGGTTTTTTGGACCAATTGCAGGCGGGACAGGGAAGATTGGCTGATGCCAGTGTAGAGGGAGTTGCAGTACTCGAGGCGGGAGGAGATAAATGTATGGATGATCTTTTCGAGGTCATCAAACTGGAAGAATTGTTTTATTTTAGCTATCATCCGAAGCTGGAAGAAGCTAGCTTTTACCACAGCATTGACTTGTTTGTCAAACTTCAGTGCTGAGTCAAATGTCACGCCAAGGTTTTTGACGTGAGGTTTGAGTAGTGGGGTAAGGCTTCCATGGCCGCCTGCTATCATTTTGATTGAGTCCGAGGGGCCGAGAAGGATGACCTCAGACTTACTCTCGTTAGTTGGAGGAAGTTCTGGGCCATCCAGCACTTTATATCCTCGAGGCAGCGGGTAAGGTTAAGCAGATTTGATTGTTTTTTGGGCTTTAGGGGGAGGTACAGTTCTGTATCGTCTGCATAGCAATGGAAGGAAATGCCGTGCCTTTCAATGACTTGGCCTAAGGGGAGCATGTACAGGGAGAAGAGAATGGGGCCAAGGATGGAACCTTGTGGAACCCTACAGCAGAGGCTAGCTGGGGAGGAGAAAGAGTAGCCTGTGTTAGTCGAGAAACTCCTACCTTTGAGGTAGGAGATGAACCAGCTCAGGGCAGTGCCATCAATACCAACCCCGTACCGGAGACGGTCAATTAAGATGGTGTGGTCGACTGTGTCAAATACTGTGCTGAGGTCAAGAAGGAGCAGGATTGCACAGTCGCCGGAGTCAATGGTGAGCAGTAAGTCATTATGTACCTTCAACAAGGCAGACTCTGCTGTGGTGAGCCCTGAAACCTGATTGGAAAATTTCCAAGAAAGTATTTTGGTGAAGGTAAAGCATGTTGACTTAAATTTACATTTTCAATGGCTTTTGAGAGGAAAGACAGTTTTGAAATAGGTCTGGAGTTGCTTGGCAAGGTGGGGTCGAGGTTAGGTTTTTTCAGGAGTGGCTGGACCACCACGTGCTTGAAGCAGGTAGGAACAGTGCCAGTGGCCAGAGAACTGTTGAAGATGGCGAGGATGCTGGGACCGGCTATTGTAATGACTTCCTTCAGAAGGACAGTGCCCTGGGAGGACCGTCTGGCGGAGGCCCACGAGAGGAAGTTGACCAAGCATGAAGAGCTGGTCATAGACTGCCGTAAGCAGGGCTGGAAGGTAAGGCGTATGTCCATCGAGGTTGGCTGCAGAGGTTTTGCAGGGCAATCGCTCTACAAAGCCTTGAGTGCACTGGGCATCAACGGAATGGCGAGGAGAAGAGCCATCAAGAACACCACATATGTAGCGGAGAAGGCCTCGAGATGGCTCTGCATCAGGAGAGAAGGTCCATGGGGAGCAGCGAATGCCACCTGAACACAAGTCGTGGTCTGATCAACCACGGCTGGGTCACCTGGGCGAGGGTGTCTGATGTTGAAAGACCCGACACACCCAATCACCCCAGGTTACATCCCCGATGATGCGTTCAGGAGCATCAATAGATATATTTTTATCAATCAATTCAAGACCAGGTGGTCCGACTACAGACGGACAAAGGACACACCAAGCTGGGGTACATTTATGACCCCTCGAAGGAACCACGTTCCTACCTGGTCGATGATGGCGGCATCATCTATAGACGCAACCGTCAACAGGGTCCTGATGCCCCCCCGCTCAACTTTAAAGTGGTTGCTGTTCCAGTCACTCCAGCATCGACCGCCACCAGCCCTGTCCACCCCCCGCGTCGGCCTGCCCCCTCGTCCCCTTTTGTACCCGTTTCTCCGGTCTCCCCGCGACGGCCTCCCATGGGTTCCCCTGCCGTGTCCACCCAGAACCCGGCAGGTTCACCTAAACGTGCCTCAACTTATCGGAGGAAAAGTTTGATGAGGCAGCTCTATGCCGTACGAGGAACGGGCGGGTTAGCAAGCTACCTGTTAGGTATAGCGATTATGTTCAACCCCATTATTATTAGATCTGGCGATTTGCATTTAACAGTTTATTTACTCATTGTCGTTGTAATGCTTCATCTTGCTTTTCATTTATACGAGAAGAGACGTAGATTGGCTATTACATGTTAGCCAATTAGAATGCTTAGTAAATATAACTCCGCCTGACTATAACATTCATAGTGTAAGGACTTGCCCACTGCCTGCCAGTAGCAGTAACAGTGTGAACGTGTAATGAAGATGCTTGTGTTTCAACCTGTGTAAGTTGGAGCTTTTTACACCTCCCTTCATAGGCACTCTACCCGCCACCTTTCTCCGTTGGCCTGTCCATTTAGAACATCTTGAACCCTGGAACATTGAACATCCAGTTCACGTGACCAACACTGGGTCCTCGGCGCATCGTGATTTACTATGACCTGCTCAGCGCTGCCTCCTTTCCACTGCACTTTATGCCCCAGTCTGGCACACTTTGTTCGTCAATCCTACCCCCAATCCGGTGCTAACTGTCTCTGATTTCCTTGAGATTAAACAACGCGACAACAAGCAGGGGACGTTCAGCAGGTCAGAAAACAGTTGGGAAAAGGCAGAACCAAACTTAGATATTGAAGACATAGAACCATAGAAACATAGAAACATATAAAATAGGTGCAGGAGTAGGCCATTCGAGCCTGCACCGTTTTTCAATATGATCATGGCTGATCATCCAACTCAATATCCTGTACCTGCCTTCTCTCCATACTCCCTGATCCCTTTAGTCGCAAGGGCCACATCTAACTCCCTCTTAAATATAGCCACTGAATTGGTCTCAACTACATTCTGTGGCGCAGAATCCCAGACAATCACCACTCTCTGCGTGAAAAATGTTTTCCTCATGTCGGTCCCAAAGGAATTCCCCCTTATCCTTAAACTTCTTCATTGTTTCGCTGGTCGTTTTTCTGAACCGTTGGTTCATAGTCATAGAGCTGTCTTGCGTGGAAAGATGACCTTCGGTCCCCGTGGGTTCATGTTAGCGCACTGGACTAGTCCAATTTGCCTGCATTTTGCCCAAATCTCCCCAAACCTTTCCTGGCCGTGTATATATCCCATAAAATGACGGGTCCCACTTGGTCTAGTATCTATATATTTATAAAAATCTTATCTTGTCTGTGTGTGATTTTGTATCTTCGCCAAAACCCTATGAGTGGCGCTGACATTATTACAGCATCTTACTCACAGGTCGTCGCCATAACCAGGTTCCCTTCAGACTTTATGCTATATTTCACGTTATTGATGATTTAAGTTTTTTTATAAGCAAAATGTGTACAAAACAAACTGCTGGCAGGAAATGGTGCAGGGTAGACTGATGGGACTGAGGGCTGATAAATCCGCAGGGCCAGATGGTCCGTGTCCCACCGTACTGAAGGGAATGGCTCTAGAAATCGTGGACGCATTGGTGAACATTTTCCAATGTTCTCTAGATTCAGGATCAGTTCCTGTGGATTGGAGGATAGCTAATATTATCCCACTTTTTAAGAAAGGCAGGAGAGAGAAAACAGGGAATTATAGACCAGTTAGCCTGACATCGGTGGTGGGAAAGATGCCGGAGTCAATAATAAAAGATTAAATAGCGGCACATTTGGATAACAGTAACAGGATCGGTCCGAGTCAGCATGGATTTACGAAGAGGAAATCATGCTTGCCTAATATGTAATTTTTTGAGGATGTAACTAGGAAAATGGACAAGGGAGAGCCAATGGATATAGTGTACCTGGACTTTCAGAAAGCATTTGATAAGGTCCCACATGGGAGATTAGTGTTCAAAAATGGTCAGGGGGTAGGGTGCTGACATGGATAGAAAATTGGTTGGTAGAACAGGAAACAAAGAGTAGGGATTAACTGATCGCTTTCAGAATGGCAGGCAGTGACTAGTGGGGTACCACAAGGCTCGGTGCTGAGACCGCAGCTATTTACAATATATATCAATGATTTAGATGAAGGGATTGATAGTAACATTAGCAAATTTGCAGATGACACAAAGCTGGGTGGCAATGTGAACTGCGAGAAGGATGCTGTGAGATTTCAGGGTGACTTGGACAGGTAGGATGAATGGGCAGATGCATGGCAGATGCAGTTTAATGTGGATAAATGTGAGGTTATGCACTTTCGTGGCAGAAAAAAGAATGGCGATTAATATCTCAACGGTGTCAAGTTAGGAAAGGGGAAATACAACGGGATCTGGGGGTCCTTGTTCATAAGTCACTGAAAGTAAGCATGCGGGTACAGCAGGCAGTGAAGAAAGCGAATGTCATATTAGCCTTCACAACAAGGGGAGTTGAGTATAGGAGCAAGAGGTCCTTCTGCGGGTCCTAATGAGACCACACCTGGAGTATTGTGTGCAGTTTTGGTCTCCAAATTTGAGGAAGGACATTCTTGATATTGAGGGAATGCAGTGTAGGTTTACAAGGTTAATTCCCGGGATGGCGGGAATGTCATATGTTGATAGCATGGAGCGGCTGGGATTGTATACTCTTGAATGCAAATAGATGAGAGGGGATCTTGTTGAAACATACAAGATTATTAATGGTTTGGACACGCTAGAGGCAGGAAACATGTTCCCGATGTTGGCGGCGTCCAGAACCAGGGGCCACATTTAAAGAATAAGGGATAAGCCATTTGGAGACGAGGAAGTACTTTTTCACACAGAGAGTTGTGAGTCTATGGAATTCTCTGTTTCAGAGGGCGGTGGAGGCCGGTTCTCTGGATGCTTTCAAGAGAGAGTTACATAGGGCTCTTAAAGATAGCGGAGTCAGGGGATATGGGGAAAAGGCAGGAACGGGGTACTGATTGTGGATGATCAGCCGTGATCACATTGAATGGCGGTGCCGACTCGAAGGGCTGAATGGCCTACTCCTGCACCTATTGTCTGTTGTCTATTGTTTTTCATAGGGATCTTTGATGGTATTGTTGCAGGGCTCTCCGGTGTCTGCTGTAGGTGGTCGGCTCCAGACAACAGGGTGGAGAGGACAACGGCTCTGTAGACCAGCAGTTTTGTAGTTTTAGCGCTCCTACTAGCTCGAGCACGATGGTGTAGCGGTAGGGTTTCGTCCTCATTTTTTAGGGAACGGGAGTTCTCCTCTCCCATCGGTAATCCACAACACCGCGCACCCCCCCCCCCCCCCCCCCCGCCCGCCCCCACTACCTAGTCGCAACAGGGACAGAGTGCCCAATTCCTTAAGGGCCTGTCCCACCTGGGCGTCATTTGCGCATCACGCAGGTGGCGCGTGCTGCGCATGTCGTAACACGTAAATGATCTCGCGTAAATGACGTGCAAATGACGCCCAAGTGGAACAAGCCCTTTACTTCTCACCCCATCAGCCGTCGCATACAGCACATAATCCTCCGACATTTTCCCCCACCTCCAACGAGATTCCACCACCAGTCATATCTTCCCATTTCACACCTTTCCGCATTCCGCAGAGACTGCCCCCTCCGCAACTCCCTGGTTAACTCGTCCCTTGCCACCCAAACCACCCCCTCCCCGGGTACCTTCAGGAGATGCAACATACCTCCTCCCTCGACACGTTCCAGGGACCCTGGCAGTACTTTCATGTTTACATGCACCTCCTCCAACCTCATCTACTGTTTCAGTGGTTCAAGATATGGACTTGTACATCGGCGAAAGCAAACGTAGACTGGGCAACCGTTTCGCTGAACACCTTCTCTCAGTCCGTCTGGTCACCTGGTTGCCAAACACTTTAATTTCACTTCCCATTCCCACACTAACCTTACTGTCTTCGGCCTTGTCCGATGTCGGAGTGAGGCTACACGCAAATTGGAGGAACAACATCTCATATTTCGCTATTGCAGCTTCCAACACAGTGGTATGAATATTTATTTATCTAAATTCATGTTACCCCTGCATTCCCTCCCTTTCCATCCCTCCCCACCCAAGTCGTAACATCTTCAAAATCGGCTTGGTGAGTCCCATTGTCTGTACTCGACCTCACGAGTAAACAGCGATCAGCGGGTGACTGGTCGGCGCAGACTCAGTGGGCTTGGGTAAAACCACCCACATGTGTATCATCTGTAAACTTGCTAATCTTGCAGATAAGACAGAGTGGGAGAGGACAGTTTGGCGCGGACTCGGTGGGCCAAAGTGCCTGTTTCCGCACTGCATTTCTTAACGAAAACAGGACTTGGGTAGAAGACACGGTTGCCCAGCCAGATGCAACTAAATTTAAAGTGGCACTGTCTTCCCAATAGCCCTCTCTGGCTAAACCCCTCCCTTCAACACCTCCAGTTTAAATTCCAGTTGGAATATTTTGGAGGACCAAGTAACCAAGAACCAAGACTGCAAAGTATGGTAATGTTCTCAGGTTGCTTCCAGTACCTCGTTCTAGTGACGGTAAGAACAGGGAGATAGGGACAATGAATGTGTGGCTGAGGAGTTGGTACAGGGGGCAAGAATTTATATATATGGATCATTCGGATCTCTTATAGAAACATAGAAACATAGAAAATAGGTGCAGGAGTAGGCCATTCGGCCCTTCGAGCCTGCAAATTCAATATGATCATGGCTGATCATCCAACTCAGTATCCTGTACCTGCCTTCTCTCCATATCCCCTGATCCCTTTAGCCACAACGGTCACATCTAACTCCCTCTTAAATATACCCAATGAACTGGCCTCAACTACCTTCTGTGGCAGAGAATTCCACAGACTCACCACTCTCTGTGTGAAAAAAGATCTTCTCATCTCGGTCCTGAAAGACTTCCCCCTTATCCTTAAACTGTGACCCCTTGTTCTGGACCTCCCCAACATCGGGAACAATCTTCCTGCATCTAGCCTGTCCAACCCCTTAAGAATGTTGTAAGTCTCTATAAGATCCCCCCTCAATCTCCCAAATTCCAGCGAGTACAAGCTGAGTCTATCCAGTCTTCTGGGGCAGGGGTGACCTGTTCAAAAGGCACATTTACTGGAGGGGAACCAACATCCTAGCGGACAGGTTGGCTAATGCTACACGTACAAAGAAAGATATACAATAAGTGCAGGAGTAAGCCATTCGGCCCTTCGAGCCTGCACCGCCATTCAATGTGATCATAGCTGATCATCCAAAATCAGTACCCCGTCCCTGCCTTCTCCCCATACCTCCACAGATCAGGATGCACATGACGTCGTTTTAAGGTGTAGCGGAAAATATTTTATAGGAATCTGAAGGGTAACCTTTTCACACAAAGGATGGTGGGGGTATGGAACAAGTTGCTCGATGAGGTAGTTGAGGCATGGACGTTCCCAACGTTTGAGAAACTGTTAGACAGGTAGGTCTTTATTCTTTGGAGCGCAGAAGGTTAAGGGGGGACTTGATTGAGGTCTTTAAAATGATGAAAGGGATAGACAGAGTTGACGTGGATAAGCTTTTCCCATTGAGGGTAGGGAAGATTCAAACAAGAGGGCATGACATGAGAATTAAGGGACAAAGGTTTAGGGTTAACATGAGGGGGAACTTCTTTACTCGGAGACTGGTGGCTGTGTGGAATGATCTTCCAGCAGAAGTGGTGGAGGCAGGATCGATTTTAACATTTAAAAGTAAAGTGGATAGGTATATGGACGGGAAGGGAATGGAGGGGTATGGTCTGAGTGCAGGTAGATGGGACTAGGGGGAAATAAATGGTCGGCACGGACTGGAAGGGCCGATAGGGCCTGTTTCCGTGCTGTAATTGTTATATGGTTATATGGTTATACATGGATATGACAGGTTTGGAGGGATAAGAGCTAAACGCGGCCAAGTGGGTCTAGTGTAGCTGGGACAAGTTGGCCAGCGTAGGCAATTTGGGCACGCTGTATCACTCTATGACTCTACAAGCTGCAAACAATCACAACGGAATGTACTTATAAATAACATCAAGGAATAATGGACCAATGCAGCTGAGAAACATGCCACGTTACTACTCAGTCGGGCACTGCGTTGAAGATGCCTACAGTCCCTTGAATAAAAAGTAAGTTATTCCTCAGATCTCTTCTAAACGAAAAGTGTCTTATTTGAAATCTTTCAATGCCGCTCTTATTATGTCATACTTCTCTTAGACTCCCCCAGCCTTTTCTGCTCCTAGGAATGTAAACGAAGATATTTGGAACACACGACCCCAGGCACCATCTCAGGGAATCTCTTCTACACTTTCTTCAGTGCAATTCTCTCCCCCGATCGAAATGCATGATTCTTAAGTCAGTGTCTCCCCACCAAGTTGCACTTTCAACCGAGCATCTATCATAACTTGCAGTACATTGCAGTTTCCATTGTTAATCACCAGTTCAAGAATTAGGCCAAACAAAATACACCAATTGGATTCAAAATACCGTTTTAAATGCGGCTTGCCGGTAACGCCAGTTATTGTACAACAGGATTGGGACACCCTTTCTAATGACGGATTATAAACTGCCCCATAACTGGAGCCACATTTCGCGTCCGTTTAACGGGCTTAAATCCTGGTTTAAGTGTCCTTGTTTATATCTCAGAACCACCACCCCTCCCACTCAGAGAGGAATGAGCTCACCGCGATGACTATAATTGTCAAATTACTTGAGCACACTAACTTAGCCGAGTTTCCTTTACCGCCACTGATCATGGTTATTATAATGCATGGCGTGAAAATATGCCTAAATAACTGCAGACACAAACAGCTGGAGTAACCCAGCTGGTCAGGCAGCATCTCTGGAGAGAAAAAAGGTCACATTTTGGCTCGAGACACTTCTTCAGCAGCAGATCAATAACTGCATTGAACGATAAGTAAATGCGAGTTAGACCGTGACATTTATTGCACATTCACATTAAATCTATTTCCGTGTGCACATTTCACCCCCAACGTGTTCGCTTATTTATTTACACAACCCGTTATCTGTACCCTCTTTCAGCAATGGACCAAAAAATGTGATTACCAAAGAAATCTACTGTTACACATGCGATCAATAAACAATAATTTTCATGGATAAGTCAACAAAAAACTGTATAAATTGCCCAGTGGGCCCATCCGGAACATGGTGACCAAGCAAAAATTGAACTAAAATAGGATTTGTTCTCTATCTCTCGACACCGCCGTTGATATTCCTCGTTTCCCTTTCCCCTGACTCTCAGTCTGAAGAAGGGTCTCGACCCAAAAGGTCGCGGAGTTACCTGCTTTTTGTGTCTACCTTCGGATAGTGCAAGTGAGCGGGTCACTGGTCGGTGCGAACTCGGTGGGCTTGGGTACTATTTAAATTGACCTGCCTTCGGAACAATATACAGATTAACAATGTGGAGTCAAAGAACAAGAGTGGAAGTATAACCATATAACCATATAACAATTACAGCACGGAAACAGGCCATCTCGGCCCTTCAAGTCCGTGCCGAACAACTTTTTTCCCTTAGTCCCACCTGCCTGCACTCATACCATAACCCTCCATACCCTTCTCATCCATATGCCTATCCAATTTATTGTTAAATGATACCAACGAACCTGCCGCCACCACTTCCACTGGAAGCTCATTCCACACCGCTACCACTCTCTGAGTAAAGAAGTTCCCCCTCATGTTACCCCTAAACTTCTGTCCCTTAATTCTAAAGTCATGTCCTCTTATTTGAATCTTCCCTATTCTCAAAGGGAAAAGCTTGTCCACATCAACTGTGTCTATCCCTCTCATCATTTTAAAGACCTCTATCAAGTCCCCCCTTAACCTTCTGCGCTCCAGAGAATAAAGACCCAACTTATTCAACCTATCTCTGTAACTTCGCTGTTGAAACCCAGGCAACATTCTAGTAAATCTCCTCTGTACCCTTTCTATTTTGTTGACATCCTTCCTATAATTGGGCGACCAAAATTGTACACCATACTCCAGATTTGGTCTCACCAATGCCTTGTACAATTTTAACATTACATCCCAGCTTCTATACTCAATGCTCTGATTTATAAAGGCTAGCACACCAAAAGCTGTCTTTACCACCCTATCTATATGAGATTCCACCTTCAAGGCACTATGCACGGTTATTCCCAGATCCCTCTGTTCAACTGTATTGTTCAATTCCCTACCATTCACCATGTACGTCCTATTTTGATTTGTCCTGCCAAGGTGTAGCACCTCACATTTATCAGCATTAAACGCTATCTGCCATCTTTCAGCCCATTTTTCCAACTGGCCTAAATCACTTTGTAGACTTTGGAAATCCTCTTCATTATCCACAACGCCCCCTATCTTGGTATCATCTGCATACTTACTAATCCAATTTACCACCCCTTCATCCAGATCATTTATGTACATGACAAACAACAAAGGACCCAACACAGATCCCTGAGGTACCCCACTAGTCACCTGCCTCCAACCTGACAAGCAGCCATCCACCATTACCCTCTGGCTTCTCCCATTCAGCCACTGTTGAATCCATCTTGCTATTCCTGCATTTATACCCAACAGTTGAACCATAAAGTAGTTAATCCCCATAGGAACAACAGCTCATAGAGGCACCAAAACACACAGTGCAAGGATAACTCAGTGCGCCAGGCAGAAGTATGACGGTGGTTCTGGAGAAGCCTTGATAGGTGACCTTTTCTGATCGAGCTCCTTCTTCAGACTGATTCAATGGGGAGAGAAAGCTCACGTAGAGGTGAGAGTAGGATACATTGTTCGAGATATTTACGTCCAAAAACAAAATGTTTTGGGCTATTTCTACCTCGAGACTATTGATGCTGATTGTTGTATCCACCCGTTTTTCCCGAAGTCGGCGGCAAGTTGCAAGAGTTCGTGCTTTCCAACCCCGGAGACCCGGGTTCGTTCCTGGCTACGCGTGCAGTCTGTACGGAGCTTGTACATTCTCCCTGTGACCGTGTGGATTGTACGCTAATTTGCTTCCATTAGAAACATAGAAACATAGAAACACAGAAAATAGGTGCAGGAGGAGGCCATTCGCCCTTTCGAGCCAGCACCGCCATTCATTGTGATCATGGCTGATCGTCCCCTATCAATAACCCGTGCCTGCCTTCTCCCCATATCCCTTGACTCCACTAGCCCCTAGAGCTCTATCTAACTCTCTCTTAAATCCATCCAGTGATTTGGCCTCCACTGCCCTCTGTGGCAGGGAGAGTTGGATAGAGCTCTAGGGGCTAGTGGAGTCAAGGGATATGGGGAGAAGGCAGGCGCGGGTTATTGATAGCGGACGATCAGCCATGATCACAATGAATGGCCTAACTGGCTCTGATGGCCTAACCTTCGCTGGCTCGAAGGGCCTAATGGCCTCCTCCTGCAACTATTTTCTCTGTTTCTATGTGCCTAAGTTAAATTGTGAATTATGCATAACGTGTGTAGGATAGTGTAAATGGCAGGGATCGCTGGTCGGCATGGACTCGGTGGGCCAAAGGGCCAGTTTCCGTGCTGTATCTCTAAATCAAACTGCACTAAAGTCATAACTAGCTCCAAATGTTTACACTGTTATCGAGTGAGTGGTTCTTGGCGTGACACCATTTTCCGAAACCCGAATGTCGTTCCTGTATCCGTCTCGTCATTGTCTGGGTCCATCCCGCCACAGTGGTTTTATCCGCAAACTTGCAGATGGAGTTCGAGCAGAATGCCAACGCTTGTTCGCCAATCAGCTGTTTGTGATGATTCAATTCATGGTCGGGTCGTGCGTTAGGTCTGAAATGCGATATGTTTGTGATTCGGAGACCGCATTTCATGTTATCGACAGCATGCAATAATGGGAATTTTGTCGGGTAGCCCCAAATGTTGTACAGTAACTTTGGAAATAGATTCATAGAGTAATTGAGTAATATAGTCCTAGAGGGACGCGGTGTAGCAACAGGCCCTTCGGCCAAACTTGCCGACACCGACGACCATGTCCCAGCTAGACTCGTCCCACCTGCCAACATTTGCTCCATATCCCTCCAAATATGTCATTTTTATGTGCCTGCCTAACTGCTTCTTAAAGGTTGTCCTAGTCCCAGACTCAACTACCTCCTCTGGCGGCTGGTTCCATACATCTACCACCCTATGTGTGAAAAAGTTACCCCTCAGATTAAATATTTTCCCCTTCACCGGAAATCTATCTTCTCCGATCCTCGATTCAACTATTCTGTGTAAGAGACCCTGTGCATCTACCCGAACTATTCTTCTCTTGGTCTTACACACCTCTAAAAGATCGCCCCTCATCCTCCTGCGCTCCAAGAAATAGCATCCCAGCCTACTCAACCTCTGACTATAGCTGAGATCCTCTCGCCGTGGCAACGTCCTCGTAAATCTTCTCTGTACCCATTCCAGCTTGACAACGTCTGTCCTATAACACCGTGCCCTGAGCTGAACACAATACTCTAAATGTGGCCTCACCAAAGTCTTGTACAACTGCACCATGAACTCCTAACTTCTATACTCAAAACTCTGGCTGATGAACGCCAATGTGCCAATGGCCTTTTTGACCACCCGATCTACCAGCGAGTCTACCCTTCAGTGGACTATGCTCTTGCAGTCCTAGATCCCTCAGCTCTACGATGCTACCCAGAGCCCTACCATTCATTGTGCAGGTCCTGCCCATGTTAGACTTCCCAAAATGTAACACCTCACATTTTCTGTATTAAACTCCATCCACCATCCTTCAGCCCACTAGGTCAATTGATCAAGATCCTGCTGCAATGTTTCACAACCATCTTCACTCTCTGCAAAACCACTCATTTGTGTATCATCTGTAAACTTGCTAATCTTGCAGAGAAGACAGAGTGGGAGAGGACAGTTTGGCCACTCATGTTGATGTACTACACGGAAAATCATTGCAGAATGGTGTATTGATATATGGTTCAATGTCTTCAACGGAATCCAATGGAGCTACAACGCAAAACCACGTCTGTAAGTAAATCTCTGCTCTTTGATGTCACACAATCAATGGACATGAACATATATGTTCTTCACACAGCCCTCTGCGACAGCGACATGTGAGGCTTGGTGGCATGTCTATGATCCAGAATAGAAGATGAATCTTCACATTGACGTGTAACCAGTCAGGCAGCGAAGATTGCCGTTTGTCAGCATTCGACAGAACAGAAAGTGACCTTTGGATTAGTGCTGTCTATTTGAAATTATGTTGCTGCAGTTTAGTTTAATTTAAAGATACATCGCGGAAACAGGTCCTTCGGCCCACCGAGACCGCGCCGAGCAGCATCCCTGTACACTAGCACACACCTGGGACAACTTACAATTTTACCGAAGCTAATTAACCTACAAACCTGTGGGTCTTTGGAGTGTGGGATAAAACCAGAGCACCCGGTGAAAACCCACACGGTCACGGGGAGAATGTACAAACTCCGTACAGACAGCACCCGTGGTCAGGATCGATCCCGGGTCTCTGGCGCTGTAAGGCAGCAACTCGACCGCTGCGCCGCCGTGGAGGTCGAACAGTATATGCGAGCGATCAACTTGCATTAAGAAGAAAATAATGACATTTATGCCAGAAATAGATCTGAGGGCCAGATCAATTGAGTGTGTGCGGTCAAGTATGCAGAAGTTAAGTCATAGACAGTCATACAGCGACACAGTGCGGAAACAAGCCCTTTGGCCCAACGTGCCTACACCGGCCAGCATGTCCCAGCTACACCATATAACCATATAACCATATAACAATTACAGCACGGAAACAGGCCTTCTCGGCCCTTCCAGTCCGTGCCGACCATTTATTTTCCCCTAGTCCCATCTACCTGCACTCAGACCATACCCCTCCGTTCCCTTCCCGTCCATATACCTATCCACTTTACTTTTAAATGTTAAAATCGATCCTGCCTCCAACACTTCTGCTGGAAGATCATTCCACACAGCCACCACTCTCTGAGTAAAGAAGTTACCCCTAAATTTCTGTCCCTTAATTCTCATGTCATGCCCTCTTGTTTGAATCTTCCCTACCCTCAATGGGAAAAGCTTATCCACGTCTACTCTGTCTATCCCTTTCATCATTTTAAAGACCTCAATCAAGTCCCCCCTTAACCTTCTGCGCTCCAAAGAATAAAGACCTAACTTGTTCAACCTATCTCTGTAACTTAGTTGCTGGGACCCAGGCAACATTCTAGTAAATCTCCTCTGTACTCTCTCGATTTTGTTGACATCCTTCCTATAATTAGGCGACCAGAATTGTACCCATACTCCAGAATTGGTCTCACCAATACCTTGTACAATTTTAACATTACTTCCCTACTCCTATTTTCAATGCTCTGATTTATAAAGGCCAGCACACCAAAAGCTATCTTTACCACCCTATCTACATGCGATTCCACCTTCAGGGAACTATCCACAGTCATTCCTAGATCCCTCTGTTCCACAGCATTCCTCAATTCCCTACCATTTACCATGTACGTTCTATTTTGATTTGTCCTGCCAAGATGTAGCACCTCACACTTATCAGCATTAAACTCCATCTGCCATCTTTCAGGCCACTCTTCCAAATGGCCCAAATCTCTCTGTGGACTTTGAAAATCTACTTCATTATCCACAGCACCACCTATCTTAGTATCATCTGCATACTTACTTATCCAATTCTCCACCCCATCATCTAGATTATTGATGTACATGACAAACAACAGTGGACCCAACACAGATTCTGAGGCACCCCACTGGTCACCGGCTTCCAGCCTGACAAACAGCCATCCACAATTACTTTCTGGCATCTCCCATTCAGCCACTGTTGAATCCATCTTGCTACTCTGCCATTAACACCCAAAGATTGAACCTTCCTAACCAACCTTCCATGAGAACCTTGTCAAGTCTACACTCGTCCCACCTGCCCACGTTTGGTCCATATCCCTCCAAATTTGTCCTATCCACATACCCAGACACAAAATCCTGGATTAACTCAGCGGGACAGGCATTCCTCCAATCCATATACCTGTCTAACCACTTCTTAAATATTGGAATAGTCCCTGCCTCAACTAGTTTTGGCCCGAAACTTTGCCTATCTCCTTCGCTCCATAGATGCTGCAGCACCCGCTGAGTTTCTCCAGCATTTTATGTACCCTACATCCTCTGACTGCTTGTTCCATACACTCACCGCCCTATATGTGAAAACGGTACCCCTCAGATTCCTATTAAGTCTTTTGTCCGTCACCTTAAACCCGTGGCACAACTTGTTGACATCACTCCTTCCAAGTGTTTGCCATTGAGGCAGAGTTTAGCTAGTGAGGTGGAGGAAATAGAGTCATGGAGTGATATACAGTGCAATGAAGTCCTTCAGTCCAACTTGCCCACACCAATCCCCATATCCCATCTGCACTACTCCAGCCTGCCTGCTTTTGGCCCATATCCCTCCAAATCAGTCAATAGACAATCGACTATAGGTGCAGGAGTAGGCCATTCGGCCCTTCGAGTCAGCACCGCCATTCAATGTGATCGTGGCTGATCATCCCCAATCAGTACCCCATTCCTGCCTTCTCCCCATATCCCCTGACTCCGCTATTTTTAAGAGCTCTATCCAGCTCTCTCTTGAAAGCATCCAGAGAACCGGCCTCCCCCGCCCTCTGAGGCAGAGAATTCCACAGACTCACAACTCTCTGTGAGAAAAAGTGTTTCCTCGTCTCCGTTCTAAATGGCTTACCCCTTACTCTTAAACTGTGGCCCCTGGTTCTGGACTCCCCCAACATCGGGAACATGTTTCCTGCCTCTAGCGTGTCCAAGCCCTTAACGATCTTATATGTTTCAATAAGATCCCCTCTCATCCTTCTAAACTCCAGAGTGTACAAGCCCAGCTGCTTCATTCTCTCATCATATGACAGCCCCGCCATCCCGGGAATTAACCTTGTAAACCTACGCTGCACTCCCTCAATAGCAAGAATGTCTGTCCTTAAATTAGGGGACCAAATCTGCACACAATAGTCCAGGTGTGGTCTCACTAGGGCCCTGTACAACTGCAGAAGGACCTCTTTGCTCCTATACTCGACTCCTCTTGTTATAAAGGCCAACATGCCATTCGCTTTCTTCACTGCCTGATGTACCTGCATGCTTACTTTCATAGACTGATGAACCCCCAGTACTTCCACTTTTCCCAACTACGCCTTGACACCATTTAGATAGTATTCCCAATTTGACGGCATTTAGATAGTCCTATCCATGTACCTGTCGAATTGTTTCTTAAATGTTGAAACAGTCCCATCCTCACCTGCCTCTGGCAGCTCGTTCCATATACACACCACCCTTTGCGAAAAATTATCCCTCGAATTCCTATTAAATATTTCCGCCTTCAACTTAAACCTATGTCCTCTGGTTCTCTATTCCCCTACTCTGGGGATGAGACTATGTGTTTACCCGATTTACTCCTTTCATGATTTTATACACCTCAGTAAGATCGCATCCCCACCCCCCCACACCCTCTCCCCACACACACACAATTAATTGCCACATTTCCCCAGAAAGTTGAGGAGAAAGAAGGCAATGGCCACGTTAGCGGGCATTTGTATCGATACATCTGGCCTTCCTGAACGGTGGCGCAGCGGTAAGCAAAGTCCAAAGGCAAATTGTGAATTGTCCCTCGTGTGTGTAGGATAATGTTATGCGGGGATCGCAGGCGGGTGCGGACTCGGTGCGCCTGTTTCCGCGCTGTATCTCCAAACTCTAACCAAAATTGTGAAATTGGGCAGAATGTAAGGAAGTGACTGGCGACCATGAGATGCACTGCAATGTGTTCACCACTCTCTGGCCGTTCAGGCGTTCAACAACAGAGCAGTTGTCAGATTAGTCATAATACCTTCGGTGGGGCTTTGCAGAAAGTCGAGAAAACCATGTTGCCATGCAGCGTCTTCTCTTGCGCTGAAGAAAATAAAGACTCTGATCCACTTTTTTTAATAGTTCATTGATGGGAGCAGAATTCGGCCACCCGGCCCTCAAAACTATTCCGCCGTTCAATCTGTCTTTCTTTCCTTCTGTACCCAATTTTCACAGTCATTGGGGAGAAGTGAGAGGGATTGAAGCCAAATTCCTCGGGGATGTCATGGTTTGTGAATCAGGGTGGAGAAAATGCCAAGACCATTTCCACACAACATGTGCGTGCAGTTGGTGGTAGGAAGTAGTGAACACAGTTGCAGAGAGAGCCCTTAAATCTAGACGTTTAGGGCTGAGTCTGTTCTTCATTATGGTTTTGACAGTTGATCTGTCGTCAACGGACAGATATTGCTGTTGTTAAGATGATGCAAAGCCGGATGTATTGCAAGAGAGATGGCATCCTCCGGAGACCATTTCTTTCTCTATACAAAATGAAAACGGTCGAGATTGGTCTGAAGAACGGTTAACGGAATTTAATACAAAAAATATATAATGGGGTTCGGTTAGGTAAGAGGGAGGTACAGCGAGACGTGGGTGTCCTTGTACACCAGTCACTGAAAGTTGGCGTGCAGGTACAGCAGGCAGTGAAGAAAGCTAATGGAATGTTGGCCTTCATAACAAGAGGATTTCAGTACAGGAGTAGAGAGGTTCTTCTGCAGTTGTATAGGGCTCTGGTGAGACCACATCTGGAGTATTGTGTACAGTGTACACAAGATTGATCCCTGGGATGGCGGGACTGTCATATGAGGAAAGATTGAAAAGACTAGGCTTGTATTCACTGGAATTTAGAAGGATGAGGGGATTTCTTGTAGAAACATATAAAATTATAAAAGGACTAGATGCAGGAAAAATGTTCCCAATGTTGGGTGAGTCCAGAACCAGGGGCCACAGTCTTAGAATAAAGGGGAGGTCATTTAAGACTGAGATGAGAAAAAACGTTTTTACCCAGAGAGTTGTGAATTTATGGAATTCCCTGCCACAGAGGGCAGTGGAGGCCAAGTCACTGGATGGATTTAAGAGAGAGTTGGATAGAGCTCTAGGGGCTAGTGGAATCAAGGGATATGGGGAGAAGGCAGGCACGGGTTATTGATAGTGGACGATCAGCCATGATCACAATGAATGGCGGTGCTGGCTCGAAGGGCCGAATGGCCTCCTCCTGCACCTATTTTCTACGTTTCTATCTATGTTTCTAAGGCGTTGCATTTTGGGAAGTCTTACATGAACAGGACCTGCACAGTGCATGGTAGCATTCTGGGGAGTGTTGTAGAGCAGAGGCAGAGGGATCTTGGAGTGCAGGTGCATGGTTCCTTAAAGGTGGAGTCACTGGAGTCAGGGTGGTCAAAAAGGCTTTTGGCACATTGACCATCAGTCAGAGTATTGAGCATAGAAGTTGGAGGCCATGTTGTACTTATACAAGATGTCCGTGAGGCCGCGTTTTGAGTATTGGTTTCAGTTCCGGGCATCATGTTGTAGGAAAGATTTTATCAAGCTGAAAAGGGTGCAGAAACGAGGTTGTTGCCAGGACTAGAGCTATAGGGAGATGTTGAGTAGGCTCTGGCTCTATTCCTTGGAGCACAGGAGGACGAGGGTTAATCTTATGAAGGTATAAAATCATGGGAGAAATCATTTGGGTAGAAGCACAGAATCTATTGCCCAGAGTAGGTGAAACGAGGACCAGATGACACAGGTTTCAGGTGAAGGGGAAAAGATTCAATGGAAATCTGAGGGATAACTTTTTCCAAACAAAGGTTGATGAGTGTATGGAACAAGCTGCCAGAAGAGGTAGTTGAGGCAGGGATTATCCCAACGTTTAAGAAGCAGTTAGACAGGTACATGGACAGGACAGGTTTGGAGGGATATGGATCAAACATGGGCATGTGGGACTACTGTAGCAGTTTAGAAGGATGAGGGGGAATCTTATACAAACATATAAAATTATAAAAGGACTGGACAAGCTAGATGCAGGAAAAATGTTCCCAATGTTGGGCGAGTCCAGAACCAGGGGCCACAGTCTTGGAATAAAGGGGAGGTCATTTAGGACTGAGGTGGGAAAAAACGTTTTCACCCAGAGGGTTGTGAATTTATGGAATTCCCTGCCACAGGGGGCAGTGGAGGCCAGATCTCTGGATGGGTTTAAGAGAGAGTTAGATAGAGCTCTAGAGGTGAGTGGAATTAAGGGATATGGGGAGAAGGCAGGCACGGGTTATTGATAGGGGACGATCAGTCATGATCACAATGAATGGCGGTGCTGGCTCGAAGGGCCGAATGACCTCCTCCTGCACCTATTTTCTATGTTTCTATGTTTCTAATAAGTTATAGGAGCACAATTAGGCCATTCAGTCCAGCAGGTCTACTCCATCATTCAATCATGACTGATCTATCTTTCTCGCTCAACACCATTCTCCTGCCTTCTAACTATAACCCCTGAAACCCGTAATCATCAAGAATCTATCAATCTCCGCCTTAAAAATATCCGTTAACGGCCTCCTCAGCCGTCTGTGGCAATGAGTTCCACCGATTCACCGCACTCTGACCAAAGAAATGCCCCCTTAGCTTTTCTAACGGTACATTCATTTATTCTGAGGCTATGGACTCTCCCACTGGTCGAAACATCCTCTCCACATCCACTCTAGCCAGACCTTGCACTATTATATAAGTTACAATGAGGACACCCCACATCCTTCTAAACTCCAACTAATACAGGCCCAGTGCTTTCAGATGCTCAACATATGTTAACCCAATCATTCCTGGGATCATTCTCGTAAACCTCCTCTGGACCCTCTCCTGTGTTTGTGTGTATGCTTGTGTGTGTCTGTGTGTGAGTTCGTGTGTAAATCTGTGTGTGAGTGTACATACGTGCCCTTGTCTGTCTGCATGCCCCAGGGCAAATGCACGTTGCAGTGTGTTGGTATTGTGGTAAGTGTGCACGCCCAGTGTGCATGGTATGCCTGTGTATGTGAATGTGTGTCCCTGCATGTGTGCCCCTGTGTGTGTGTGTGTGTGTGTGTTATAGGTGTGTGCATATCCCAGCGTGCATGTCCTGGCAGGTATGTGTGCCCCTGTGTGTGTGTGTTATAGGTGTGTGCATATCCCAGCGTGCATGTCCTGGCAGGTATGTGTGCCCCTGTGTGTGTGTGTGTGTGTGTGTGTGTGTGTGTGTGTGTGTTATAGGTGTGTGCATATCCCAGCGTGCATGTCCTGGCAGGTATGTGTGCCCCTGTGTGTGTGTGTGTGTGTGTGTGTGTGTTAGAGTGTGCGTCAGTGTGTGTGTATGCACATGTGTATCTGTGTCCCGGTGTGTGTGTGTGTGTGTGTGTCACGGTGTGTGTGCGTGTGATGCTCTGTGTGTGTGAGATCGTGTTGCGATGACACTATGGTGCAGGGGTACCGCAGCAGTAGAGTTGATGTCTTGCAGCGCCAGATACCCGGGTTGGATCCCGACTATGGGTGCTGGCTGTACGGAGTTTGCACGTTATACTTGGGATTTCTCCAGGTCCTCCGGTTTACTCCCACAGACATATGGGTTTGTAGGTTAATTGGTTTCAGCAAAATTGACCCTACTGTGTAGGGTAGTGTTGGTGCATCACTGGTTGGCTCGGACTTGGTGGACCATAGGGCCTGATACTGTGCTATAGCTCTAAAGTCTAAACATGTGTGTGTGTGTGTGTGTGTGTGTGTGTGTGTGTGTGTGTGTGTGTGTGTGTGTGTGTGTGTGTGTGTGTGTGTGTGTGACAGAGTGTTTGCATCACTGTTCAACCATGTTGCCGTGTCTCTGAATGTCCTGGTGTGCGTGTCTGTGTCTATGTATATGTGTGTGTGTGTGTGTGTGTGTGTGTGTGACAGCGTGTTTGCATCACTGTTCAACCATGTCTCTGTGTCCCTGTGTGTATAACCATATACCAATTACAGCACGGAAACAGGCCCTCTCGGCCCTTCCTGTCCGTGCCAACCATTTATTTACCCCTAGTCCCATCTTCCCGCACTCAGACCATACCCCTCCATTCCCTTCCCGTCCATATACCTATCCATATTACTTTTAAATGTTAAAATCGATCCTGCCTCCACCACTTCTGCTGGAAGCTCATTCCACACAGCCACCACTCTCTGAGTAAAGAAGTTCCCCCTCATGTTACCCCTAAACTTCTGTCCCTTAATTCTCATGTCATGCCCTCTTGTTTGAATCTTCCCTACCCTCAATGGGAAAAGCTTATCCACGTCAACTCTGTCTATCCCTTTCATCATTTTAAAGACCTCAATCAAGTCCCCCCTTAGCCTTTTGCACTCCAAAGAATAAAGACCTAACTTGTTCAACCTTTCTCTGTAACTTAGTTGCTGGAACCCAGGCAACATTCTAGTAAATCTCCTCTGTACTCTCTCTATTTTGTTGACATCCTTCCTATAATTAGGCGACCAAAATTGTACACCATACTCCAGAATTGGTCTCACCAATGCCTTGTACAATTTTAACATTACTTCCCTACTCCTATATTCAATGCTCTGATTTATAAAGGCCAGCACACCAAAAGCTTTCTTTACCACCCTATCTACATGCGATTCCACCTTCAGGGAACTATGCACAGTTATTCCTAGATCCCTCTGTTCCACAGCATTCCTCAATTCCCTACCATTTACCATGTACGTCCTATTTTGATTTGTCCTGCCAAGTATGTTTCCATTCAAGTGTATATGTGTGTGTCGGTGTGTTCATAACTTCATAGGTGTGTTCATAAGCTCCAGCGAGACTTTTATTCCGACCTTCAACACTGTGTGGAGTTTGCACGTACACCCTGTGACCACATGCGTCTTCCCCAGGTGTTGCAGATTCCTCCCACATTCCAAATTACAGCAAAATGTCATGTTAGATTGGACGCTGTGAAACATTCCCAGTTCGGAATGGTGCATCTTCATGTCACTGGTGTTTTCACTTCCTCATGCCTGGTCCCAGTTGCCCTTGCACTGAAATGCACCATAGACACAAAAAGATGGAATAATTCAGCAAGAGAGGCAGCATACCTGGAGAAAAGGAACGGGTGACGTTTCGGGTCAAGATCCTTCTTCAGACTGAGAGTCAGGGGAGAGGCTGGAGATATGGAAGGGCACAAAGAGAACGTAAAGGGCCTGTCCCACCAGCATGCGATTCCATGCGGTGAGCGCGACCAAACCGCCAGCGGGGGCCGCGCGGAGGTCGGGTGATCCCCGTACAGGGCCGTTCCTACCAGCATGCGCCTGCATGCGGCAAGAGCGACCAAACCGCCAGCGGGGGCCGCGCGGAGGTCGGGTGAGTGGCGCAACGCGGCGCAAAGTGAGGCGAACTTGGAGCGAAGTCTTAAAGGTAAGCTCGCCAGGACAGAGAGGGGCACACAGAGAGGGGCACAGAGGCACACACACACACAGAGGGCCATGGAACCATACACAGAGACGGTCACGGAGGCACCTACAGAGAGGGTCACGGAGGCACGACGTCGAGGCGGTGTGTAATGCGTCGAGGTGACTGCGAGCCGACAAGCCGTTGCCGCGCGGAATCTTTGAACATGGTCAGTTTTTCGGAGCCCCGCGCGATGTCGGGACGAACTCCGCACAATTCCGCACGGCTCCGGCGATCGAAGTGGGGCCGGCCCCGCGACGCCGGACGGCTCAAGCGACCACGTTAGGTCGCGCTCATCGCATGGAGTTGCATGCTGGTGGGACAGGTCCTTCAGGTGTGAAAAAGACTGATTGAATCGGACGGTGCTGAATGGTTCATTGTTGGCTGAGTGACAGCTGACAAGGCATACAAACAGTCAAGTTAATTAAGCGGACAGTGCAACAGGTATGACGGCAATCGTGAGGGAGGGATTGAGAAAGCGAGAGAAAGCAAGGTTCACCTAAAGTTAGAGAAATCAGTCTGAAGGGTCTCAACTCAAAAGGCCACCTACTCCT